>JABJVR010047839.1:0-26371 GCA_025773905.1 Chitala chitala
GTAACAGCCAAGGAGCCCCTGATGGGTCACACGGACACTCGAGACAGCCGTCTACGCTCTCCGGCAGAACAGCCGACCGGCTTAGATCCGGCGAACGGCAGCCGCTCAGTTGCAGTTAAATACATTTGCGCGCATTCGCCAGCGATAGAGACGTATCATGATTACATTTTTATACAGGCTGCGCCATAATGAAAAGAATCATGTTAGCTTATTAACTGCTTTATGCCTCCCCCCCCCCCACAGAGCTGTCAGCCTTGGGTCTCTACCTGATGTACTGATGTGTCAGAATGTGAAGAATTGACGAGGTACTCTCACAACACCTCCCCTACACCAACTAGCCATCATTCTTCTCAGAGCTTACACCACACAGGGTCACAGATGCTTTGGAGTTTATCCCAGCCAGCGCAGGCCGCTAGGAAGGGTTCGACTTCAAGAGGATGCCCGCCCATTATAGGCCACATGCACACACAGGCACACGCGGTGAGGGAAATTTAGAGCCAGACTTGTATCCACAACCCCTGAGGTGTTCGCACACTCAGCCACTGTGCTGCCACTAAAGCTAACAGCAGTTCTAAAATTCAGACAGGCCCACAAAACTGTAACACTAAATATACTTTACCCTACATGCAGTGCTAAACTCAGCCAGAGCCCTGTGGCACTCTAAAACAAACTTACAACTCCACAATGGGGCACGCCCAACCAGCAGCAATACAACATTGCCGCCCGGAACGCAGCCAGCAGCAGAAACTAACAACAGTAACTTATCCAGCTATATCAGGTACCCAGAAGCAAAACAATAAACCAAACACACACAGAGGATATAAAAGGACAACAGGAGTGCTGCACAAACATGTGCCTCTGAGCTGGGGAAAGCTTAGGGCCCTGTTTAATGGGCTTCCGCTCAAACCTGCTGGCACCATAACCAACATAACACAAACACAGTGCAAGCTAGCTGGCTCAACGGACCCCGTCTACGTAACAAAAAATGCTAACTTTTCATTCATGACCTGCCTTAGTGGGACGCTATAAATTCAGAGCGATGCCCAAAGGGGCAGAGCTAATAAAACTCACCCCCCCCCTCATTTAAGGAGAACAGTTCATCATTACTACCCCAGAGCAGATCTTATGCGTTTTTATTAAGATACCTGCCAAAGTCTTTTAAGAATGATGTTCACCTTTTTTGTGCATTTTAGTTTTAGTTGTTCTTGTACAACAACCTGTTCATGCATCCCTTTCATTTATTTTTATTTACTGTTTAAAATGCTCATGTGCCACAGTCAAAGGGTGCCAAACTGCCCCTCCCCCCCACCCTTCATACGGTGCTCAGGCTAGAGTGCCGTCATTAGCAGAAGGCCCAGAGTGGCTCAGAAAGGCCCACTTCTCTGAGCAGGACCATCCTACTTCTCACTCTTACGCTGGTCTCCACACGTGGCTGTCCTAGTTTCAGTCCCACCACAGATACGGATCATATGTTCCACCATCGTGTGCTTCCTACTGCTTTTGGGTGTGAAGCAGACACACGCACACACACACACAGTTTACACTATTGTACAGTCAAAAAACATATTTATTAATATATAAGATATACAGCATAATTATGGTCATCTACATTATTATCGCTGTTTTACCTTGTTTACTATGAATGCCTTCAGTATTTAGAGTAATTTTTAAAATGACTCAAATATAATACCTATATGTTTTCCATGTGACAGAGTAAACAGGTTTAGAGACAGTGTTTCTAATAGAGCCAAGAAGTGACAGTCAGGCCAGCCCTTGGTCTGCCTTGCCACCTTATGCTCCTAAAATAACACTATTAACACATGACCTATCACAACATAGTGCTGTTACCAGGGCAATGCTGCCAAGGCCATGCCGCATGTGGAGTTTTTTTTTTTTTCTCCTTCCCAGCTGCAGCGTGCCTCAGAGCCATGCCACCTGACAGCAGGTGGCCGAAAACAGCACCTTTCCTTAAAAAGGCGACCGTCCCTCAGAGTGGCTATAAGGATGCTCACGGCCCTCAGCCTCCGAGTATCAGGAAGAGGCCGCAGGTGAGCAGTCAGAAGCCCAGACTAAACCGGCCGACCCGCACATAATAACAAAAGCGGCATCACATTCACATACAAAGCCGCAGTATCAAATAAGCCCAAAAGCAGTAGCGCAATACAAAATTGCCAAGGGCAAACGCTATACAGGCCTAGCAAGGAGCTCGTGATCTTAATTTGATCCACAACTAGCGATAAAGGAAACTTCAACACCTCGACGCGCTTTGCTTTATCGGTAATAGGGCTCCGATCGGATCTGTTTGCTTGCTAAAACTGCCCTTTGAAAGCGTTTCCAATTTGCACGGAATTTACAATGCGGGGGGACATCGCTCCCTGATAAAGAAGCATCCAATTAAACCTGGCGACCTGCGAAAGAGTCACGCTTTGATAGCAGCTTCCTGAAGTTGGAAGTTCTGCCCAAGCTCTGCAAAGAGACATAAAATCCAGGCTCAGTGAAATCAGCATTGTGTAAAACGGGAGAACGGAGAAGCGTCTTACTGCTGGTGATAAAACGTAAAGTACGGCTGATAAAACAAGAGAGAAGGCAGGCGGTGTGGATTAGACGAAAAAAAGACCCAACTTTATATCTCCTCACAACACTAAAAACATCTACACCTGCTCTTATTACTTTTCTTGATCTCTTAAGAGTCCCCACAGTACGTTAAAGCTTACATTTAAACGCCTACTCATCCCAGTTATGTTTCCGCAGTCAACAAAAGTGGCTAACGGACACTTTATGACATTAAGTGGACTGTTCCACAGGTTGAGGAGCGCTGAGGACAAGCCTTTTAAAGATGCCCACTTTCATTTCATGCATTAAGAACATACATTTTATGGCCAAGAAGCTTGCAGTGAACAACCGTGAACAGCAGCGCCCTCTACAGGATTTAAACCATGTACCTTTTAGTCATAAATCTAGATATAGGTTTCAGATTGAAGGATCAAATCTGATATCCCAAAATTGATTTTTGCACCCTATAATGACTGATTTCTATTATTATATTAATGTATAAAATTTAAATAAAGACAAGGGCTTCTTCATGTTTAACTGAGAATTGAATACATAAAACTTTCAGTCAAACAACACAACAACAGACACTGTGGAACATGCCAAACAGAGAAAGTATGGTGTGTTATGAAGCCACAAACCTTTGATTGCCCATCACAGATGTCGTCAACCACTACCAAAAAATAGAACAATAACAGTAACAAACACAATAAAGTAAATTTTTACCATTTTTATTTTTGTTATTTTGATTTTTATGTGATATCGTTCCATTAAGTTTGTTCTGCTCACTTTTAACTGTTTGATGCGTGGCAGCCGTGCCCTATACATTACAATGAGAGGACCCTAAGCTGCCAACCACTGATGTCCCATGCAATTGCTGCCATAGGTTTGCCAACTTAAAAACTCAGCCCAGTTGCGAGTCTCCATTTAGCATGTACTAAATGTAGCCTCTATCATGGCTTAAACAGCTTGTTCACGTGAGAAGTGGGCCTGTCATCCTCACATAGTATTTACTTTCTGCGATACCTTGTTTAAATGGGGCCTCTTGCTGTTGCATGCACTGTTGTCTTTAAATGCACGGTGCCTTTCCCACTGTTTGAATTTCACTGGGATACATAATGACAGGGTCTGAAGCCTGCAGAAACACAGCACGTTGCAGACAATGGAATAACAGCTCCTCACTCCAAGGCCTGCTGGGACTCTGAAACACAGACTCCCTTGCCCGCAAGAAGCTGAGGTCTCTTGCTGCATAACACCCTCACCTCGGTGAAGCACCATTTCTGTACCATCGAGAGCATCGACAATCCCTCTGATCATCAGCTGAGTCTATTTAAAGCATTAGTATCACAGACTTTAAGAAACCTCCAGCTCCTGCCTTGATAAGAGACTGAGGCTCTGTAACGGTCACACCAAGTTCAATCAAGTCCATGCAAATCTGTTCTTAGTGTGGCACGGGTGAAGGGGGGACTTTATTTAAACTCTTGCAGGACCCACAGTCCAATAACGTTCGCTCTTGGATACCTAAGCCTGTGGATATCAGTGGCATACAGTCCCGACAGAACACTGTGTCTTCTTCAGCAGGTCCCTCTTTAGCATGCTGCTGGTCATCCTGCACATCCGAGAAAGAAGCACGTCTCCGGTCATGCATGACACTCAGCGTAACCCTGCCACTCTGCTGGCCTCTGTTGTCTTATTCAGATGCCTAAAGCGGCACACTTTTCTGCTGCTCTCCTTCTCCCATCGTTATGTAGATGCGTGGCAACAACCAGAATGCCTCTCCTTCCATTTTAACTATCCTACACATCAGGCAGGCATCAGCTCCTTCTGCTGCCATTACCAACTCCTACACATCCTTATCATTTCTGACAGACCTTACAACAATTTTCACACCAATACATTTTCAAGTTTAATTATTTTGGCAAGGCCTCCATGCCCTACTCAAGGTTTCTATTGTTCAAACAAAGCTAATCACCATTGACTTGAAGTAAATACAGAGTATATTATATGCATCCCAATGTTTGTCAAAATCAATATTGAGTGAAGACTTTCAGTATCACCCAGTCAGATTAATAAACCCATTACACTGAGACATCCTACAATAATATTTATCCATTACAGAGGATGAACAGTAGCTCAGTCATCATGCGCTGAAACAATGCAGTAATTAAGATTCGTTACAGTGAGAGGAAGTGACAGATATTAAACGGTTTCCTCCTCCGCATACGGGACAAGGACCAGCTGAGGAAGAGTAGCCAATTCTTACGCCTCGGTCTAAACTGAACTGTCATCACTTCACAGCTCAAGAGCAAATAAGGAGAAATTTCTGTCATTTTTCTAACGCAGAGGCGGGGTTCCTAGACAAGCAAATTCCAGACTTTTTTTTTTTTTTTTTTTTTACACACACAAATGAATGGTTAGCTCTTAAAAACGTCACGTGTTTGGTGTCACTCAAAAGGGCCCGGTCATAAGTGAAGCTGTCCTCCTGGCACCGTGCTTGTAAACAGAACTTCTGCTCTCTCCCATTCAGAATGGATAAAGCGGCCTCAGCATTCCAGAGTTATGAGGGGACGCCAGGGTGAGGTCTGCGGACAGAGAGCAGAGGACGAGCGGTCCAGAGGCCATGGAGGAGAAGTGAAAGGAAAGAGTGAGAGAATAAGAAAATAAGGAGAGAAGAGACAATAAGTGCTAAAGAGAGAGAGAGAGAAAAGGAGATACAAGAGGAGTGTGATGAGAGCGGCAGTCAAAGGAAAAAGTCAAAGGAAAAAAAATGGGGAGAGAAGGGTGGAAAGAGAAATAGAAAGAATATGAAAAGGTTGAGATCCAATCCAGATGATTATGTGTTATAAAGGAGATAGAAATTAGTTAGAGAAGTTTCAGAGAAATGAGAGGGTGACTGTGACAGCCGGGGTGGGGGATGCACAGGTACTTCACAGCATGAGTGTGTGTACTTTGCTTCCCACATGTAAAGTAAATCCATTCAAGCCTGTAATGGAGACACAGTCCCCTAACCTCAGTCTAATTAGCACATACCTCCTGTTGAACAATGCTGAACCAACACAAGTAGAAGTGGGAGGAGAAAATGAAGAATGCCCCCACCCCACTCATCATTACATGACAGACAGATTCCCTGCTGTACTCCCAGAGGCTACCTCTCTCCCTCCCAAATGAGTAATATCCTAAGAAATACACAGGCCCTCAGTCATTCAACACAAGCATGTGCTTCTGACATGACTGACCTGCCAAAGTTTACTCTTGCAGTGTTGTAAAATCAGACAGCATTTCTGACAAAGATCAGTATACTAAATAGCAAACCTGGAAAAGGTGATAAAGTGTGTTTTTTGTTTTTATAGGCCAAGGTTAAATCCAAAGGTTAACAGTAATTGGACTGTAATACACTAGCTATGAGAATGCTTTATGTTTCCAGTTTCCAGGTTATTATTCTGGAGCTCCAGAAAAGAACCACGATGTGCAGGTTGTTGCCGGATAGCATCGCTGTGAGACATCATGACCATGAGAAAGGCTTTAGCCACACTCCTTTATCACCCTCACACATGTGAAGGGCTCCTGATTTAACCAACTCGACCCAGGATACGCCCAGGCCCTCCTGCTGTATTTATTTAAAATGTGACGCTCTGCCATTTCTGTGTGGAAAGCAGGATAAGAGTTAAAAAAAAGAAAGTATGGGAGAGAAAAGCAGAGATGCGTGAAGACATTCCTCTGGGGCTAAATCATCCTGCTGCTCTCCAGAAGGAGGCATCTCTGTGAGTGTGGAGGGAGAGAGAAAGAAAGGAGGAGAGAGGGAGGGAGGGAGAGAGAGAGAGAACAAGAGAGGGGAACAGAGAAAGAAGAGGGGTGGAGAGAGAGAGAGGAGGGACAAAGAGAGAGGGGGGGGGGAAGAAGCAGAAAGAAAAGAGAGAAAGAGAGAGCAGGAGAGAGAAAAGAGAAGGAGGGAGAAAGTCCAAGATAGACATGGAAAACGAATGAGAGAATGTGTGTCATAGAGATGGAGAGGAAAAAAACGTGTGTACGTGCATGTTTGCTAAGGGGACGAAAGAAGATTATAAATGTACCTATGGGAAAGGAAAAAAACAGAGAGAGAGAGAAAGAGAGAGAGAGCGACAGAGAGCAGTGAGTGAGAGTGAACCTGTACTGTGATTGTGCGTGAGGCAGAGCGAGAGCACGCAGAAGAAACAGAAGGAAAAAAGCGTGTGGAAAACTGAAGGTGTTTGTGTGGATGTGTGAGATTAAGATAGAGCCTGTGTGTGGGAGTGTACCAGCGACTGAGCGTGAGAAACGTGCACAGGTAGACAAGCAAAAAAAAAAAAGAGAGGGTGAGGGAAAAAAAAGGTGAAAAGATAAGGAAGGCCAGGACCTGTCCTTGTTTAATTAAGCAGACAACACAAGGCCACGTAGACGTGCCATCGACAGCCACTGCCAGGTAAGCTTGGCATGTATGGTAAATACATAGCGACAGGCTAACATAAAAACTTCTCTCTGTTCAAAGTACCAAGCTCTGGGACAGCTAGCAAAGCTAAATGTTTCACCAACCCAAAACTGCTAAATTTTATAATTTTTTCCACTGTATCTTGACAGAACATTCTGTTTTCATCACAGAAAAACTGTGTCCGCCCTGTTTTCAGGTTATTGCCGTCATCATAAATCCAAATTCCATCAGAGTGCAGAAAATCGATGCCTTAGAATTCTGCTACGTCCTCAGATTTCATTGTGTAGATAAAACAGCCAGCGATGGTATTGCTATGGCAGCTGTGAGCCATGTCTCAAACGCTTCCATCAGGACTGCTGGGTCTGCTCAGGTCAGACAGAACCCGAACATTGCCTGCTAATTTTTCAATAGGTCACACCTATAATACATTTATTCATTTACCAAATGTTTTTTATCGAAACATTTCACATATGTCACAGCAATACTGGTTTTCTGCATTTAACCCATCCCCCTGGGGGGGGGGGGGGAGCCCTGGGGAGACAAATGCAGTGCCTTGGAAGCTAGAGTTTGAGTGTCTTGCTCACACCTGGTGGCTGTGTTGGGATTTAAACCAGGAGGCGTCAATATCCCAACCTGATGTTCTGCTCATTGTGCCACCAGGCTGTTATATATAAATGTCTATCTCCCATTTTTACTGTATAACTCATTCGTCTTTCAAAAATAATTCCAGTATAGGCATTGGGGTGTATGTACATTCGTTATTTATGCAACGTGTGAACAGCTCAATATAACCAAAGTCCACAAGAGCCTCCCCCTCTGGTCAGAGACGATGCTCTGTTCTTGCACCACAGTGGGATATGAACTGACACCCACCCCACGAGAGGACTCCACATTCCCCAGTCCAGCAGAATGCTCACACATCAGTCATACCATGGTGAGCCCCTCACAAACACACTTATTAACCACATCCTATTTTAGGAAATCCAGCGCCGACTGTGTCCCTGTATTCACAACCCCTGGGTTGTCCATTCTCTCTCCCCTGCTTTCCAATTTTAATTAACCACTCGCCTATAAGCAAGCATGAAATAAGGCTCTCGGTGCCACTAACTTGCTGGGCCCGTTTTGAAAGAGCCCGTCCATGCAGTTTAAGAACGCGTTTCTCAACAGCCAGCAGCGCAGTGTGTACATCATACCCACATCTGTTTCAATTCAACTTCTAAAACACAACCTTGCTACACGACTCGGTCTGCGTTCTGCGGCAAGGCCGCGATCTCCAACTCCGTTTCCTCCACTGTCCTTTGTGTCTCTCTGTGGTGGGCTGTCATCTCAGGGTGACTCATCTTGCTCCGTTCGCCAAAGCGTCCCTGTCTCACAGCTCCGCGCACTCATTTTCAGTGTGATTTACAGCGTGACTCTGCTACCCGGGCTGGTGCCAGCCAGGAGGCTCAATGCTTTCACTGGCATTTACAGGGTTAGTGAGAATCAGGGCCAGCCTGGTCTCTGTCCCTCGCCCATGCGCTTCCTCTTTAGGCTCAGTGAGCGCTCGGCTCTCGTTTCACTCTGTCGCACATTAATTCGCATCCCCTTCCTCCGGCTGCACGCGCCCCTAACACGAGCAGACGGCTGATGCAGTTTGTGGAATTAAATGCGGCTGGATGGTCTCGGTCCTCCAGGGCAGCGTGCTGCTCTGCCTTTCACTCCTTCCTCACTGTCAGAGCAAGCCACCCCCCCATTAGTTTTGAGCGTGATGAAAATTAGTTGCTCGTTAAAAGGTTTTCTCAAAAACCCACAGAGCCACGGTCAGTGAGAAAAGCACTGTTCCAAACTCAGGCCCGAAACCTTCTGCCCAAACAGCACGTTGTGCACGAGTGACAAACAGCTGGCCTGCGGGGCTCATCTAAGAGTACCCAGAAAAAACACAAGCAATGGGAATTCTTACCCTTTGCCTTTTCCATCATAATCAGCGGCAGGAACCAGCAGGCGTTGGCAACTAGCAACCAGGCTGCCCCGTTGCTCCTGCCTGGCACTCCTGTTTAGCGTTCACACGTTTTTGCCTGTGGTTCTGACCCACAGTGATGGCAAGTGTGTGCATATGTGTGTGTGTGTACCACAAGCGTGTGATTAACCAGAGGACATGAAGTCTTTACGGTGTGGGTGGTTTCTATCAGAAAAAAATCACACTCATTCTTTCCCGACTGGTTGACAACATTTATCTCAATTATTGACTCCAACAAAAACAAACGGTCTTCGCTCCTCCTGTAGTATAAAGACCTGCTATTAAGGCACAAAGACATTTAGATCATACGCTTTGCGTGCAGGCATGCATACATATGTGTACAATGTGATATAACTGCTTGGTATGCCATCCAAACCAAACCCTTCCTTACACACTATGAGTTGTATAGAATCAACTCTTGCCTCACCACAAATTTAAACTGGATTAGCAATTTTAGAAAATGAATGGATTATGATGACAACTCAAGATAAGTCCCTGTTCCTCTCAGATTCATCTTCCTGTCCTGGTTAATAACACTGAGCTCTACACACAGACCATGTGGTCAGTGGAGCTCTGGACTACAGGTCAGTGAGCACGAGCCCCATACACCCCTGCAGTTGCAGTTGCTTCTTGTGCAGCACGATGCTGATAGCACAGCGAGGATGGCAGCAGCCCTGCTAACATGATAGCCACCGACGACGGGCTGATGGGTCAGCGTGCGGTTCGCCCTGGTTCTGCCAAAGAGTGTAAATTGCACGTTGTGTGTGCTGTGGATATACCAAGTCAGCCAGTGACCTTCAGCACAGACTACATGTAAAACTAAGACTGTCTTCTCCGGCACACACCTCGAGAGCCGAACATAAATCATGCTAGATCGATCAACGGCCACTCTGTCCGAGAATCTGAATTCGTGACGGTAGAAAATTCAAACAAACCTATTACGATGCACAAAGTGTAAAAAAATTTATAATAAATACCATCAGATGAAGCACACGTGGCGTCTCGCTGTAATCATCTCACATTTCGCAGCACTCAAGGCTGCGCGACAGCCAAGCTAGCTGTTAACGAGAAGCAAGCGTGACATGAAAGTTGCATCTGAGAGTGCTGAGATGGGTACATTAACCCATCTCTTTTCTGCTAAATAATGGTAATGCAGGTTCACCAATGGTGCCATGCCAGTACTGCTTGACCCTTTTCAGCATAAAGACCATGAGAGGCTATAGAGACCTTTTTCATTTTTCCTCACCTAATGCCCAACCCTTTGCTCTCACTTAATGTAAAGCACTTTTTCGATGCAGGTGTCTTCAGCTTAGTAAATGCCATGTTACAGCACGCTTCTGTGATTTTATTTTTTTCTGGGCTTCCAGTAAATTTTGGTATGATTTGGACATGAAGTATTAAAGCTTACAGGGATTTGGCTGAAGCATTTGGTGACAGCACCCTACAACAGAATCACCTCAAATTAGCATCCAGCTACGCTTTTTTGCATTTGCGGCAGAACGAGTGTGAAGGCCCTGCAATATGCACCAATACTGTTTACAGACACACTCTTCAGTACACTTTCACACTCCACTGGGATATTATTAGCAATGCTGATGTAGAGTGAGCAAACAATCATGATAATCGCTGCATAAAAAAGCTCATGTTTGACTTCAAATCTCCACCAAGATAATAGCCAGAAATCGTACCTGACATGCACAGGGTACATGCCTACAGGTATCCAACATGCAGTCATGTGCACAGACAATATCGAATTCAGTGTCATACATGAAGGTTCAATCAACGTTGCTTGATCTTCTCAGTGTAAACATGAGCAGCGACTGGCATCCCAGGACCAGACATCTGTTGCCAGCTCACCGTCTTAACAACATCCTGCAGGCCTTCTGCACCACAAGGTGTGTTCACTGCACCGTTTGCCATGCCAGGACTTCCACAAGAGCAAGCAGCAGATGATCAACGAAGCCACTACCGCGAGGGACCGTGTTCGCGCAGGCTCCCGCTCAGCCGCCCGCTCAGCCGCCCGCCTCCTCCACACAAACGATCGAGATGACAAAGACAACATTTCAATGCTTCGAGTTCTGCATTGGAAAGGGGATGATAAATTGCTGGATCAGCTCACTTCGATTCCCAGATTGGTGAAATGAGAGTGGGGGGGGGGTGAGTGACCCCTGTGCCTGGGAGATGGGTGAGAGATCTGCTGACCCAACGCTAACAAAGGCATGGCCAGGCCCTCTCACGACACACGATCAATCACGTGGTCTCCTGTGCATCCCACACCAATGTGAACACAAAAAAGAAAGAATCACAGCCCAAGTCAGCACCAGCCTGAGCCTAACCCTTAACCAAGAAGAAATGAAGACATCATGTGCGTATTAAATGTGACATTTTCATATAACTCAACCACATTACTTTTTCTAAAGGTTAAAGCAGAAAGCTGAATCAGAGCTGTATCCACTGAGGCCTAGGAGGGGTTTTATTACTGTGATGTACTCTGTTGAGACGCTGTTTTGACTGCACAGCTCACAGGGTGTTATTTTGTGAAGAAACGTGGACTGGTTCTCGGCTGCTGGTGGATTACAATTTCGCCCCCTCGCTTTTCACAGCTCCTGTGCAGACAACAAGCTCCTCTGAGGTCCCATAAATCTTTGTGGAAGATTATATGAAGTTGAAGAGTCTGGAAGGGTTTGACAAAGAATATTTTACAGAAATGAGAGTGACCACGTCAGACGCCCTGTCTATCTGCCTGTACTGTAAAGTACTCTACTCAGTACTGGTGTGAGCTCAGCATGGTAGATGAACTACAAAACAAACAAATCACAAGACCTTTTCGGCTACTTTGTAACGAGCCAGGCACAGTCTCCAGACCCTCCACTGGTCACATGGAGACCAAGGACCCATCCCTCCCCCCAGACCTTTCAGGAGGTCATGAGCATGGCTCTGTTACTCATGCTTCCCATAAGACCTTAATTACACACAATGCATCCTACATGCCTGTCTGCTCACATGAATGAACCTCACACAACTGTTCTGCATTGCCTCTAACCCCAGTCCGTCTTTTGTAACAACCCTAAAAATCATTCCTGTGTCACTGTCACGATTGCTTTTGGTCCACAGAGCAACTGTGTATAATTTAACCAAGTATTTACAGTTTGATCATCGACTGGCTACTTCAAATCTTCATTGCAGAATCTTAAACTCAATAATTCTGGGAACAAATAATTTTAACCAGCTAACTGTAGCTCTTCTATATTAGGTGGAAAGGCATGTGTATCCGAGGGTGTAAGAGTATGTGTGAGAAGGAGAGAGAGAAAGTGAGAAAATCTGATTATTTTTCAAAAAGGAGCACTGGTCCTGCTCCAGCAAAAGAAGAAACGAACAGATGATCTGTACTTGCAGAAAAAAAAGCCCCAGACATAAAGGGTAATCTGGAAACAACAAACGTCTCTCTTCAGATAAGAAGCACGTAACTTAGGGACTGGAGGTTAAACCCCACCCTCAAGCTACTACATGCTAAAGAGGTGGACAGCGTTCTGTTCACCTCGTCCTTTATACAGCGCTCAACAGAAACTCAACCAGACCATTACAGATAATTATAACCTGAACATCCATACTGTTTCCTAAATATAAATAAACAAACGCATGCTTTCAAATAAATAAATAAATAAATAAATAAATAGTACATTGACTTTGCAATACTAATGATCTTGCGTCCCTTGGGAATGCTCAATAAGAATAATCGTGAACCACGTGCAAGTTATCTTTACCATCACCAACCAAGTGTTTTGCACTAGCTGTGGGGAGGGAAAAAAAAAAAGTTCTGCGTTACTTTAATGGGAGGAATAAAAACACCAAATTGCCTACGGCATTTTCTACTGAAGAACGTTTATTCTGTGAATTCTAAATATAAACCCAGCAAGACACGATAAAACAGGCGTTGTACTTTTCATGAGGAAATGATCTTAAGAAAACACACAACGCATCAGCCGAGCCAAGAATCGACGCAAATGAGAATGTAGGCGTTTTCTTTTGAGCATATCTGACACGAATTATGTTTCATTAATATAAGTAAATCACACCAATATAAAGCAGCTTTCGCGGCGCTCATGGCAGAAATATCTGTCTTTCATGGAAAGCGCCTCTGTGTCAGCCGTATTTCTTACCCAAAGATGAAACATCGTAGGAGTCTCACAGACTGAAGAAAAGTTCGTTTCGTGCCATCGGCACGACTCAACTACAGCACATGAAATATGGCATGTAGGAGTAATACTGTCTCACTGCAGCTTCAGCACGTTGACGCTGTTACATACACACTTAAGTGTGTAAATTACAATATACACATACGAAGTTACATACACAAATACACAGACGTGTATACGCACGAATGTGCCACTTTATTCTAATGTTTGATCATGTGGACATAAAACCTCAGCATTGGACAAGTAGTCAGAATGATTCTTAATACGATCAGCCTAAAAACAAGAATACATCCAAAATAGTACAAGCACCATTAAGTAAACTGGTTGTTTTGTAGACAGCCCGACTATAAAGCGTTTTGATTTATAAGTACACTTAAAGACTGAAGTGGGTCATCTTCCCGGCTCAGGCATGATGTTTCTGCACGAAGCGCTCCGGTGCCAGGCGCGCGCACGCCGCACTGTTTACAGCGGACCTCGGGAACTGGCCGACGCGAACGCTTAAGTGACAGGTGGCGGAATTCGCAACAACGTCGCAAATATGAAAAATATCTGTGGAGGAATTATGACTAAGATCACGCCATCTTGCTGGTGGGAGTTCTTTACTCATAAAAAAAACTCAGTCCTGACATATTTAAAAATATATAACACGGAATATACAGACGTCCTGCAAATTTTAACCAATTATCGCACCAGGACGCATCGTAACTGGCTCATTCCTTTACAGTTTCCAATCGTTCGAACTTTGTTGAATTTTACAGCTATCAGTATAATCATGCAACTATTTAGTTGTCCCTATAAACCATTAAAGATGCCACACCCATGACTTTGGCAACGAGTTTATGATATTCGTTCAGATCCTAGTTTTCTGGTAAGATTAACTTGTTGACTAACAACAAATAGTACAAATCACACGAACCGAGAATAAGATCAACGCACCACATGTGGATTGTGGATCAACTGTATTAATAAATTAATCCATTCAAAACTCGAATGCCTGTGGGTTTTCTCTCCGGCGTCCGATTACTCCTTCCCAGGGTGAACACACCCCCCTTTTGTCATGGCATCAATTCCGCTACTTGGCAACAATGAACAACTTCAGTTCGAGTTTGGCGTGGAATGTTACAAGCAACACGGTCACTGCAACTTTGTAACATAAGTGCCCCTCCAAACAAAACCTACCGCAACAGGCAACCCCCCCACCCCGATAATTGAAATCCACTCGTTTTTAGATTTTCAACTTCAGTGACTCCAAGGACAGTTTGCAATTTTCTTGAAAAACATTCGTAGTGCGTGTCACAAGGGGTATGCAAAAACTCACACGAGAGTGTAAGAGTGTGTCGCGCCCAAAGAGCGGACAGCGTTTGCGCTGTGCTGTTATCTCACCTTGTCTGACACACTTGAGCCGGATGGGGTCCTTGCAGTGCTTGACCACAGCAAGCACATCCCTGGTGGTTAGTCCGGGCACTGGCGTGTCATTGACCTCCAGAAGCAACTCGTCCTGGGACAACTTGCCGCTCTGGCAGGCCACCTTGCTGTGTTTCACCTCCCCGAGGTGGGGGAACTGCCCGTTCTCGGCTCCCCCTTTCAGCTCGAACCCCAGCTCCCCGTCTTTATTCTTGTTGAGGACAATCTCATGGACTTTGTTGGTCCAGTGGTTTTTCTTTTTGAAGCTTTTGGACATGACTGAGAACAAGGGAAAAAAAAATCACACGAGGGAACCCATACGGTGAGTTATCAGCCTTGCGTCTATTCCTTGTCTAGGTTTTCTCAGTTAGATGGAGAACTTCAACTGCGCCGAAAGCCAGTTGCTGTATCCATGTCAGCTAGCTTACACAGCAGCTGGCTGGGGCTGCGATACTCAAACTGTGGAGGAGCTGCTCTACACACACTTGCAGCCAACTGACCCGGATGTGATGTCTGGAGGAGGAGAGAAGCTGGGCTCGGAATCCGAACCTCCTCGCAGAAGGAAAAAAGATGAGAAGAGGAGAAGTGGTGGCTCTGTAACCACAGGGAAAACGCGCCTTGCGGGCTGGATTACAAGTCGAAGCGGAATAATGCATGCCATCTCCTAAACGTGGGATGAATCCCACACCTCGCCTCACACTTTATCCCTCTTAGGACGCATAGTGAGCAAAGCAGGCAATACGAACGACAGAAAAGACGAACCGCTTCGAAATAAGAAATTAGTAAAACAGAAGCGCGCACATCATTGTTTGACTAAATAAAATGATTTCGAAACAATTGTTTCAAAGCAATTTCTTGCATAAAATCACAATATGTTTGAATTGTCAAACTTACTTTGTAAGCAATCAAAAAATGTTTTTGCAAACATCTCTAGCAGTTGTGTCCCGTTGCCGTCTCACTTCCCCGAAATCCGCGATGCCCTTCAGTTACCGGCAGTCACGAGGAAAAGTACGCAGACAGTTTCATTGTTGCCAACAGTTATGGTGATGCATGTCCCCTTAGATGCATTCCTCTGTTACAGTGATGCAAGCACGAACTTTCGAGAGGTAATGGCGAACATTTTGTTGCTGTTACTTTTAAATGGACGTGTTGCGTAGCGCTTACTGAGCGCCGTGGCCTCCTTCAGAACTAAACGGTAAAAAGTGCGGTGTTAAATTGCATACACCGACAGCGGCAACATGGCAGACCTGCCTATTTACTTTCTGCTGTGCATAATTTACCAGAAATTCACGCGATCTCCCCACAATTTTCACCATGACGTACTGCGCGACATCTGCCCGGACATCATTTTGTCACGCAGTGTTTCGGGTATGACAATGTGATTTGTTCCGCGATAGTGACCCTATAAACTGCATACATCTGAGGCCAAGACTGATTGTATCACCGTGTCATGTTGACAGTTCTCTCACAGACACTTTTTTTCCCAAGAGAACTGTTCTCAGGTCTTTCCAGACAGCACATCGGATATCTAAATTAACACATCGTACACAATTACACAGAGGTAATAGCAGTCAACACGAATGCGAAGTTACACCCTTCCACCCTTCCTGGATTTCACATTCTAGTGTGGTCAGTCTCATCTCAACCACGGTAATCAGAGACTTCCTCTAATGAACTAATGGAGATTACAGTGGGATGTGTTTGTGCAGATTAGGGGGCAAATACAACACGACAGGGGAGTGGATAGAGCTTAATCTGCAGAATCGAAGTGGATTTGAGGATTACACACAGTTGTACCGAGTGTGTGGTGGGTATTGCCTCATTAGTTCAGCTTTGAATAGCTTGTGTTAGAGCAACTGACAATGGCAACAGGTTCCATTTATGCCCCGGGGGTGGGGAGGGCTTCTTAATTCAGTATCAGGACAGTGGAAGTTTGCAGTGGTCTGCGTGTTGGGAATGAATGTACCTATGTACAGGTATGGGGAGGAAGAAGAAGGAGTTTCTTCCCTCTGTGTAAGTTTTTTGGTAGCGTGAGACTGGAGTGTCAGGTGCAGGCATGGGGAAGGAGTTGTTTCAGATTGAACCCAGTTGAACATTCATCTTGTTTCTCGCGACCTGTATTTACCCTTATTACTGTCAAAGGCGAAAACCATTCAAACAGACAGACTTCGGACTCAGAACATCCTGAAATTAACTTCTCCCTGCCTCACCACCCATTTTTACAGTTTGTCACATGTTCTAGCCTACTTGGGGGGGGGGGTTTAGACTGGGGCAAGTAGCGTTACTCCATTCATGCACCTATCCATTCTCTATACCACCTATCCAGTTCAGGGTCTTGGGAAGCCTGGAGCCCATCCCAGGAAACACAGGGCACAGGGCAGGGGACACCCCGGGCAGGGCGCCAACCCCCCGCAGACATTAATCGTTATTTTTAAAATATTAATATATTTAAATTAACTTGCAGGCATTGAGAGGCAAAGGACAAAATGTTCATAATTTAGCAATTTATTTACAGTCTCTTTCAGTTACATTTTAAATGAATGATGTGATGACATCTTAAGGATTCTGCCTATAAATTGGATTTACTTTTTAGTTCTGCTCACTTCGCCATCTTATGATTGCTAGTAAATCACAATTAAATATTTCATAATATGGGGTGGGGAGGGGGGTGAGAAGAAGTGCCAAGCTTGCTGTCACAGTGGTGCTGGCCACCCCAGCCCCTGCCTGTATGTACCACCCATGCATCTACATCAACTACATGCTGCATGAAAGTGTCACAGGCCCTACAGCTCCATTATTCCAAGTCCCTGTCTACCTGCTTCAAATACTTATGTTCTGCTGAGGAAAGGCCATCTTCCAATCTTCAGATGGAAGATGGTATTGGAAGATGTTTCACTGTAGACCTCCAGGAGCTAAGCATTAACATTGGATGTTCATCATCAAAAAGTACCTGTCAGGGTATGTAAAAAAAATTAAGAATTAACATGTATCAGTTCTACAATAACGTAGAACACATTATTGAAAAGCAAAGCCAGACATTCAAAGGAGATGTTTAATCTACAATGTTGAGTAGGTATGTGAAAGCAGGCAGCTGATGAATGCTTTCCACAGAGTACTTTGTTGCACTTCCTGGGTTTGACATGTTGGGCACTGTCATTGGTGAACGCAATGAAAATAAAGTGAAGGGAGGGAGCCCTCCCAGCCAATCAGAGCCCATTTCCCCACATTCCAGGAGGGGGAGGAACGCTGACTGCAGCCAAATGTGGGCCAGGAGTGTTTTCACAGGGAGAGGAATGCCATGAGTGTGGCAGAAAAGGAGCGTAGAGGAGTGGGAGGGTGGGTGTCCAGCTGCCGTTAGACACCAGAAATGACGTGGGTACCTGGGCAATCAGGAGATAGGGGTGTACGAGGCAAGAGCCTCATGCTGGAGATACGTTGGTACAGACAAACAGGTGTCATACTGTCAGGCCAGAAGCAGTCCACGTTTGTGCTGTTTTGACTTGCTTCTCGAACTTTATTAATCTAATTGTTTAGTTCAATACAAATACAGGACTATCTAAATGATTATTTGAAATGTCTGCATGCCTTTGAGTATTGATCTGTAACAAGTGGCATAAAATGCACATGCAGAGAAATTATTTTATCATAGGTTTACATTTGTAAATGTTGGTTAGAATGAACACACTTGCAACATTCATTTTTATTCCCTTGGTGTCCATCTTTGCCTTTAGATATTTTAAACAATAGAGCCTCTGTGTAATGATCATGCGAAAGTGATTTGGTGTAACCATGCATCAGGTGCATGACAGTGTGACTCAACCTGCCTAAGATAACTGAAACCCAAAACTGCAAATTAATTCCCACAAAAGCTTTTTCACATATGGGCACTCGCTGGCGATGTTAACAACGTCAGCTTGGGTACCTTGGTGCACCGCACTAAGGAACAGGATGACAGTGACATGAGAAGTGACTTTGTGCTTCATCCATGTGTCCTGGTGATGAGGAAAAGGGCTGCTTGGTCAGAGCAGGGCCTCCATGACACCGAGTTGTCCTGACCGGAACTGACATGAACACTTTGGAGCCATTTGGCATATTCTCCCTCCCAGCTCCAAGGCCTCATCAACAGGGCTGGCAAGCAAGACTCTTCAGCACGTTACTGGAATGGGAAATGCGGGAATAATCAGTGAAGAGTGAACTCCATCCAGGCCGTTAAAGCACCGGTAAGGAAATAGGAAACAGGCCAGCCGTTCCCGTGGACATCACGCAGGGTGTTAATCTGGCACCATCTGTGTTAACTAGCTGGCTGCTAGGGGCTTCCACATGGCCCAGCCAAGGGGGCTCCCTGTACTGGACACAACACAACACGTCTCTGCTCTGATACACTATTAAAATAATAACGATAATATACTCACAAAAATCTGGCAGAGAACGTAGTGATGAAAAAGGGATTCTTTGTGCATAGCACTGAGCATAATTGATAGGAAAGCACTGACATCCTTGAAGCTCTCCATTAGACAAGGGGCCACAGACATTGCAAACTAAAGAGTGTAGACATTGGTAATGAGATGCATAGAGGATCACCGGTGGACATACATTTTATTACTTTTAAGTTCCTCTGCGTGCACTGCCACACGGCTCTGAACTACAGCTGTATATGGTGCATAGACTAACTGGATCACATGACACCTTCTGAGTGCTCATTTTATGGAACCCACGACTGGGGCTACACACAGAGGTCCTGCATACTTAAAGTAGTACCGTTTTTACCAGTTTCCTAATACAGTGCAAAACTGTGAAAAGCAGCTCCTGATAAAATACTGTGACCTGTAAATTACCTCCATTCTTACTTCACTGTGTACCCATGGCTGTCTGCTGTGTACAGAAGAACGTGTTAAGGGATTTAAGAGTGAGAAGTTTTACTGGTATCAGTCGACTGGCTCCTCAAAAGATACCCCTCACCTCGGTGCACAATGGGTGATGTGTTCTGTCCTGTATGAAGACATGCACATGATTTACACGCCTCTCCCTCACACTGTTAAAAAGCACCAAAAAGGTGTCTACATCCTGACAATCCAAAGAAAGCATTCTCAGAACATGAATAGCCAGAGAAAGTTACATTACAGTTCCAGTAATGTTACCATCACATCTCTCAGTCTACAGATTTTCAATGGCTCAAAATGGCTACTGTGATTTACTGCACATTTCCAAGTCCACAGTATTTGGAACTTCCTGTATCTGGCTGGTAATGAGGAACTTCCTCTATCTAACTTGTAATATAATATGCTCTACCACAGCACAAATGAGAAATCTTGCATATAATTAAGAGGTATTCTACTGCTCTGATTTCTCCATGGATTCTGACAGATTGTTCCTCAGCAGTGACTTGTCTGGGATGCTTCCTTTATACCTCTTAGCCCTCTGACTCATTGGAGAATATTTCCTTCATACATTAAATTTACATGGACATAAATTATTATAATGGCATGACTGTGTTTCACCCCATGATCTCCTGAAACGCATTGGCTGGCATCAGGAAGTTGGGGGAATATGAGGGCATCATGATGGCTGTCATTACAAATATTCCGACACCTGTAATAACCAGAAACCCATGTAGCAGTTACACAAATTTTAACTTGTCTGGACTAGTCATTTGTAGAGTGTAACCACATGGGCCTTCACTTACATTAAGAAGATGGCCAGGTTTACCCACACAAACATGCTAAGCAAACTTTTTTAAGGACCAGAATATCACTGCTTACCTCCCTCAGTTAACTGTTCTCTAGTATGTACAATCCCAAGGTTGGGCTAACTGTTTGGAAGTGCATACAACGTCTTGGCTGGTTTAACTGTGCCATAATATATACAGTGTCTGGGTTGGATTGACTGCTCTGTAGTCTGGACAGTTCTTAGGTTGGGTTAACTGTTCTGAAGTACATACAATTTCTGGTTGGTTTAAGTGTTTTATAGTATATACAGTCTCCAAGATGGGTTGACTGTTCTGTAGTATGCACAATCTCTAGGTTGTGTTAACTGTTGTGTAGTATATTAACTAGACCCCTCTTATATGTAGATTCACCTTCTGTGGTTGCAGTTACCCACGGTCAACCACAGTCTGAAAATATTACATGTAAAAACTAGAACTAAGAGTAATCAAAATGAAACTTAATTTCAGTAAAATATAAAACTAGAACTGTTAAAACTCGTCTAAATGTACTGAAAGTAGTACCAGACACAAACACAAGAAAAACTTCAGTAGTTCTGGAATAGAGGTATAGAGTAAAGTAGATAATATCAGCACACAAACTTCTAAGAGTTTTGGATACAATAATAATAATACATTTACATGGAATACATTACAACTGATAATAAGTGTAATGTATCCAATGTGAGGTTAAATTCCCCCCCCGGCCAAAACCATCACGCATAACTGTGTCCAGAAAGGTGTCTCCGTCACAGTCATGTAACATAACACTTAGCACATGTTCTTTTACAGTAACTTACATTTCCTTGTTTTTTGCCACCCTGCCAAGACATTCAAAGAACATCATATGGGGAGGTGGACCAATGACACACCTAGTTCAGCTGCTGCATAGCATTGCCCACAATGCACTGCATGCCACCCCCTTTAGGTGATGGTCTGAATATCTCCAGGGGTGTTTTGTATTACATAAAAGCACATTAAACATTAAAAGAGCCCCCGCTATGTGTAGCTAACAATGCCACTGGACAGAGAGGAAGGTTAAGCGTGCTCTGTGAGCTTGTACTGGTTAGCACTTACACGCTTACAGCAGAAATTCCCTTTGTGTGCTGCAAAAGCATTCTGTTTCTGAACATAAAACTGAAATTAATGGAACCCTGCACTCATCTGAAGTGGATAAGCAAACATATTTTGTGCCCGACTATTAAAAAAAAGCACATGCATGTCTTGCTTTTGCACACATCATGTTCCCCACCTGTCCCTGTGTGAAGAATTGACTCTTGAAACAGGCCAATTAATCTTTTATCTTCACATCTCTTCACTTCCCTTTGTTTTTCAATTTCGTTGTGTGGCAGCGGGGACATCAAAGGAGTCTTTATCCATGAACTGTCGTTAAGTGTGCTGCATTTTTACTACAGTTTGGACCTCTTCATTGTTCTCACTGTATCTGTCTTTTCCATTTTCTGCCAGTAAAGATGATGTCTGAGACCTGGGTTACAGTTTTCCCTCATGCAGGTCCAGTTTCGGGTTAATTTGACTCTGCGCTCCGACAGATAACTGGATTTTTCTTTCTCACTTTCTCAGCTACAAGTCACTCACCTCTGGTCGATAAACATTTTCTTTGCCAAGATTTGGATGACCCAAATATCAAATCATGTTTTTCTTTGTATTGTAGGCCTGCTGAGAGACAGAGACAGGTCTGGTTTGGCTCAACAGTGACCCCTGTTGTGGACTCAGTTTTGGGTAGCAATGTTAGCCTCTCTTTGCATTCCCTTCCCATAATTCTGTGTGTGTGTGTGTGTGTGTGTGTGTGTGTGTGTTACTGCCTGATTTATGGCATCTGTGCTGCATATATAAATGTATTTGCTGGGCCCTAGTTATGTTAACTCCTACGACAATGTTCCATACCTGTCTCTATGTCACCATATCACCCTCTCTTGTTATACCCTGCCCCATCCATTACAGTTTTTTTTTCTCCTGTTTGTCTGG
Organism: Chitala chitala; assembly: GCA_025773905.1. NCBI lineage: Eukaryota > Metazoa > Chordata > Actinopteri > Osteoglossiformes > Notopteridae > Chitala > Chitala chitala. The sequence goes on from JABJVR010047839.1 coordinate 22,278, forward strand.
CCCTCTTTCTGTGTGTCTATGTAGTCAGCTCCTTTATGTGCCCAGAGATGACTCCACAGATACCATGGTCAGAATCAAGGAAACTCCTTAAATCAGGACCTGTCCGTCTGTCAAGGAAAACACCTGCCAAGTCTCACCTCAATGTGTGCATCACATGACAGAAACCCACATAGCTTCTCAATGTGCCCATCACATGCCTATCAAAATTAAAATCCTCTGATGTACATAATGCCCATTTTCAAAATAAAAAAAAACATTAACAAAGTAATTAAATTCTGCTGCACACAACACAAAATAGGCTGAGAAGATTACCATCACAATGAATACTTATCATCCCAATGAATGCTTATGCCTAACTGTGCAAAACCAGATGCTTTTGCATGACATCCATCCATCCATTATCTTAACCGCTTATTCCTGGTGAGGATCGCGGGGAAACCTGGAGCCCATCCCAGAGCACATAGGGCGCAGGGCAGGGGACACCCAGGGTGGGGCGCCAACCCACCACAGGGCACACACACACACACACACACACACACACACACACACACACACACACACACTTTTGCATGACATGAAAATCTCAATTTTTTTTCAAAACTGCAGAGCATCAGGAAACATTCTGGCTCATGGAAAGCAAACTCTCTATACCACCAAGCTCTATACCACCATTTTTAAACGGATAAGCCATGGATTCGGGAACACACAAGGCATGCCTGCCTGGAGCCCATCTACAGTCAGGAAACTGCTGCTGCTTGGAAATTAAATGAATTGTCTGGCCAAGAACTTTGTCAGAATAATTAAATCAGGAGGCCTGTGCTTGTGTGCATTTGTTTTACTCAACTTGTTGAGAGTATCATACCCAGCTGGAGTGAATAAAATATGAAGGCAGCTACAAGCATGTTACCATAAAGAAACGTAAGAATTAGGCCATATATTCAGATGGGTACAGGTTAAAAGAGCTGCCTTATTCTATCAATGAACAGAAAAGCTATCTCACCGGTTCTCATAGGTGCTGGAACTATAACAGTTGAGTAAGAAGCTTTTAAAGGGCAAACTCAGATACTGCAAGCATTATATGTCCTAACGTTGCTATGGTAAGTGGTCTAAAAATGAGACCTGTGTCCAGATCCTGCTTGGAATGTAATGTGCAGTTTTGTGTTGTTCAGTTTAGTTCAGGGCCTACCAGTAAAAGCCAAAACTGTGTTCTGAACCCTCATCCCAGGCACTCCATGGATGTGCTGGTCTGCCTTATCCTGGTTGCCTGAGGCTGGGACTGGGTTTAGCTGATTATCATGTGGTGAAAGGCATGACACTTCCTGACAGTGGAGCATGCCTCTCTCTCTATCTATCTCTCTCTCTTTAACACAAACACACACACACTCACACTCATCAGCAGCCCTTTCACAGGCACTGTTCAAAGTCAGTTGAGAAATACAGGGTGGTTATAATTAAACTTTCCCTTTTCAGACCTCCCTGTAGCTATAGCTAATAAGCTGACTGGAACCAAATACACAATATTCAAGAGATGGAGGAGAAGCATTTTGGAAAAAAATTGTAGTTCCAAAAGCTACCACTAGGACAAATATGGCACTATACAAAAGAAAATTCAAGGTACAGTGCTGTATTTCCCTGGTGGCAGATTTTAGAACCACATTTTTTTCCCTGGAACCCTTCTCCTGGTCCCTTGAATAGCTTATGTATAAATTTTGTTGCCATTCTGCTCGTCAGTTAGTGCTACAGAGAGCTCTGTGTAGGGAAAGTATCATTACAACCATTCTATACATACATTACATGCAAAGCTAGGGCGATTGCAAAGGTAGCACATCTGATTGTGTACCTGGATACAGGAGGGAGGGACGTAGATCAGATCTCAGCCTCTCCTTATCCTGAGGACAGAGCTGTGGCTGGACCATTCTTATCATTTCGGAGTTGTGTAGAAGTCAATGTGGACAACACCCCACATACGTGCGCACACACGTGCACGCACACACAAAAAATCTGTTCTGGGATAAACAAAACAGACGGCTAGGCTGTACACTACGTCTTCATCCACATCCTGTCCATGGCAAGAAAAAATTTTCTTTAGCACAAAAAATATACTTCTGACAATATGAGATATTCAGCTGGAGACACACAGATTTAATTTCATTAGGCAAGCAGTACACGAGAGCGCTGCTAATTAGTTCCTTTCTGCTAATTAGTTCCTTTCATGTTAAACCTCACACTAATGGGTGAGCTGATGTGAAGAAGTGGGATAAATGGAACGCAGATGCCTTTGCCAAGCGGGACAGCTAGTCTTCCTCAGGACTCTGCACCTTTTAAAAAGCACAAAACTTGAATCCATTTTAACAAATGCACATAACCATAAACTTCGCAAATTACTTTGGGAAAGAGGTGCCCTCAAAGAATACAACTCATTTTATTAAATTACTTTAAAAGAGAACATAATATAATACCCCTGGAGTCTAGACAGGGTGTGTCTTCAGCCAATGCAATCTGCGGATGACCTTACTTCTCAGCCACCTGATGAAATTTCACCTCGTTTTATAACAACCAAAACCTCTGGTCGTAAGAGTATACAACACATCGGTAACACTGTACATTCATCCCATTACTCAACAGTAAAAGATGCAATACAATGGATTCTTGAAAGCACTAAAATGCTATTTGTCAACACGCACTGTGTAATTAATAGAAACAGTAACTATTTAGGGCTGACTTCCTCCCCTCCCCAGAAAGGGTAGATCAAGGAGCAGGTGATTTATGGAACATACACACATCTGGGAGCCTTGAAAAACTGGGATACACCTGCAGTTTGCATCCTGTCACACTCCTGAAGCAACACAATCATATTTTACCATGGTGTGAATATGGGTGTCATGGGCGGTTACGGTAATAATAGGTAACCATGACATTGTCATGGTGATGACTAAAATGAAACACTGAAGCATGAGGCGGTCTACTTGCAAAGTCCCCCAAAAACCAAAACAAAGTCCAAACAAAGCAACTTGATCAACAAACACAAACAGATCAAAAAAACCAAAAAGACACTCTCAAATTGAGAACAAGAAGACATGGAGAAAACACATAAGAAAACAGGTCCAAACACAATCCTCAAAACCACTAAGGACTGCACAAGCAAAGGTAGGACACAAAAAAAGACTTTAGTGCTACAGTGAAACACTAACCCTAGCATAGAACCAATGAGATAACAGGTAAAAACATTAAACAAAAACCAACAAGTTAACAAGGAGATGAGGTACCTAGAGAACAAATGGGCATGGCCACACAATACACCTCCAGGCAAACCACAACAGTCATACACACTTTCAACTGATTAAAGAAAAATGCCTTTTAAATTTGGTTGGTTATAAGTTCACTTCCAAAACACTGTAGTTAATTTAAAGCTAAGTTTTCAGTCAGTTACCTTAATTAGTTCTTTGGAAGGTGTTCTGCTTCTGGTTTCAATGCTTTTGGACCACTTTGTAATGCTCACTACCATTCTTGCAGAAGTTCAATTACTGGCTTCATTAAAAAGTAATCATAGAATATGGCTAAAGCAGATGTGATTAAAAATTTCCCCTGCAATAATTTAGCTATAAAGCCAGAAAAGCAGTTTTGGTCCTTCACTCGGGGTGAGTGGTCATGCCCTGTGGGGGTCACCAGGTCCTGTGGGCTCTCTTTGTGTTTCTGCATCTGTTCATTAATTATAATCACTATTTAAATTATGAACTAATATCACCTGGTATCTGCAGGCATACGCACTTTTCCTGGCAGAAGCACCGCTGACCGCTACGTCCCCACTGTGCTGAAGTCTGGCTGTTTCACAAAGGGGACTCTGCTGTCGTCAGAACAGCCTTGTGACCATTCCAGTGAGAGTGCGTCAGTGACCCATTGTTTGAGTGTTTGTGGTGTTGCACACAGCTCAACACTCAACACCATCCTCCAGACACAAGGCCTAGGACATTGAGGGGGGGAAGAGATTTTGTCCTATAAAGATGCAGAAAAGAAAAAAAAATTTGTGTGTGTGTGTGTGTGTGTGTGTGTGTGTGTGTGTGTGTGTGTGTGTGTGTGTGTGTGTGTGTGTGTGT
>JABJVR010047840.1:0-13209 GCA_025773905.1 Chitala chitala
GGTCAATGTGTGAAGTGGGGCTGTGTCAATGTGTGGAGTGGGGCGGGGTCAATGTGTGGAGTGGGGTGGGACCAGCCTGTGAAGTGGGCGGAGCCTACCTGTGGACAGTGGCAGGCCCATTGCATGGCGTAGGGAGGGTAGAGCACCCATCATAAAAAGGCTACATAACTGCGGTGCTGGCACCGTGCTGGCACCTGCTTTCACTGTAATCCTAATAGGTGAATAAAACTATCTTATAACACTGCAAACTTTGTGACATCTGCTACAATTTAGAGTTCAAATGAGAGTCCTATAGGAACAACCACACCGACACAGAATGAGACTACATTTCAAATATCAAATCCTTATTGAGATGTTGGGAAAATGACAGGTATGAAGCTGAATGACAGGTATAAAGCTGAGAGCTAATGCAGGAGTTCTCTGCTCGCTTTAAATACATTTAAAGTAGACGTTAGCTTGATGAGCAAAGTACAAATATTACGGCTGCAGCACATCAAAACTGACAATTTTCACAATTTTATTACACACTGACTTTATAGTGATGTCAACACTTAAATGGTATAACTGAAGGCGATAAAACCTTACATTCAGTAGCCATCTTTCACGGCCGTCTCTGTAGCTCATGGTTCATGTAAGCACCAAATGTGTATGCACCAAAATCCAATGGAACAGCTAAGAATTTAGCCCTGAGTGAGCAGAGGTTGGTGGGACTGCAGAAATGCAGCGTTCATCTTACTGAAACAGCTGTGATCTGTCAGCCAGAAGACAGACAGGACAAGGTCTTCAACAAGGTCTTCAACAGCCATACAAAGAATATTTGTCAGAGAAGCTATTCAAACACCCCTGAGACGAAAGAAAGGAGAGCAGTGTGCTCTTCAACGTGCTCCTCACTGACTGGCATCTGTGCAATAGGTCCACAGGAGACCAGAGTGCATCATACTCTCCTCCGCTAAAGAAAGGAGAGCAGGCTCTTGTGCGTAAGATCTTGTAGGCTCGCACACTTTGTAATTAAATAGTTAAGCGTTACATACCGTACCAGTCCTCCATGACACAAATGACAGCACAGGGAAGAGGAGTCTGAAGCTGAAGTCAGCACAGTCACTTTGACCTCTATAGGCTGGTCCCATCCCGCTTCTTATACAGCTACACGTAATTAGCGCTTTGAGGCATGCTGTTGCGAAAGGCGCTATATAAAAATAAATTGAATTGAATTGAATTGAATCTCAATCTGACACGTAATCTCAAACTGACACGTAATCTCAATCGGACGCTGTTCTCTTTCTTCCTCACAAACTCTGGTTTCCATGGAGACTAAAGACTACTCCACAGTTTCACCTCAGTCTGTGCTCCTTTGTGTAGTTGTGGTTTAGCTCTGAAAATGAGGGAGTGTACAACAAGGGTCATTATAAAAGACAAACTGATCGACACCACTACCCATAAAACATGGTCCATGTGAACAACCCAGGAAGTGCTTCAAAGTCTGACAAAGAGTCCCAGAGTGCAAAGAATTCAACCCAAACACGACCGGCACAAGCGTAGTGAGCATCAGAGGCATATCTTTAAAACAAAACATAAAAAATGAACTGTCAAGTGTGCTAATTACATGAAAAGCCGGTTTATGAATATCCTACCAAACAGGCAGGTTCGTCACCTTGTGTAATTAAACTAATTTCTGTCTCTGCTTGTTCCTGTGCCAGTGATGCAGAGTGGCGTGGCTGTGAGGTGATAATGAGTGAGCCACGGAGATGTCGTCACAAGGCCGTTTTACAAGAGCACTTAAGTGGGACTGGAAGCCCAAGTCCAGGCCAGTGGTGACCTGAAGATCCCCCAGAGCAGGCCAGAGGCCAGCCCAGAGCATCCCATGTAGATCAAGAACAGGACAACTAATAAAGTGAGAGAGCGTGTCTGGCAGGCAGCGTGCAGACTTGTTACCTGGCTCCTCTGGGAACACGAATGCGCATTGCAGGCAAATGTTAAGGTGCTTCTCCTGCTACAGCCAAATTTCATGTGACCCCCCCAAATAAATCCAAAATCTCAGATGGTTTCCTAACGCTTTTTCTCATTCACTGACAGCAATATGTCATGTGACAGGGTCCACTCAGCATCTCAGGATGATCAGTAGGAAGTCATGACACCACGCCCTCATACCTAACACCCTGTCATGTGACAGGGTCCACTCAGCATCTCAGGATGATCAGTAGGAAGTCACGACACCACGCCCTCATACCTAACACCCTGTCATGTGACAGGGTCCACTCAGCCTCAGTGTTTCCTGTTCACTGAGCATGTCTGTTTGTATAGGTGTCCTTTGTGTTTGCCTGAAGAGTGACAGGTGTGTGTGGCAGCTGAAAGACACTCATATCCCCTGTATTAGAGTGGATGTGACTCTCATCAATTATACTTATACTGGACAATGACAAATACAACTTCACAATAATGCATGGATACTCTACGCACCTATGATCTGTTCAGTACTGTAGGAAAACCCCCAGATTCCTCAGAGAACTGAGGAAATGTACAGTTCCTTTAATACTGAGCTAAGTCATTGGCTTGTTCTGCACTTTTTAGCGTTATCATCTCACTGGCATTTTTCTTGTGAACGTTTATTAACTGAAAAACTGTTTCTCAAAGAAATCTGCAAAACGGTCACAGCAGAACATCTAACAAAACAGCAAATGTTGTAGGAGATGGAAAGTAACCTTTCCACATTGTGTTTTTATTATTCAGGAAGTCTGGACAGTTAATGTGTTTACACACAGCTTTTAAAATCTAATTTACAATGCTGGGTTAGACTTACGTTGGATTATTTGGTTGAGACTGTTTACTTAAATGCTGTGACATAAACAGATACAACGGTAGGTAGAATTCAGACACACACACACACACACACACACACACACAAAGAGTTAGGAAAGACATCTGTTCCACTGGATATAAAGTGATGTTCTCATTACAAAGTAATAGCTAGTCAGGATTTCCACACACACCCACACATGCGCACACACACACACACACACACACACACACACACACACACACACAATTGCCATAGATGTCTGCAAAACTTCATACCTTGTGCTATGTAACACAATGCCATTTGTTTTAACTTCTATGCAAAACAAAGAAACAAAAATTAATTGAGGAGTTTGTGGTGGTGCTGTGGGGCGTGATGGTGTGTGGGGGGGGTGAATTCTAACACTGGTCTCACACTGAGGAAACATCTACCACTGCTCTTTCATTTTGCCTCCCACATCCAGCTGAACTGCAGGCCTGTGCAGATCTGGACAGCACCGTGAATGGACAGGATGAGCTGCGCAGACCTGGACAGGCCTCCAATTGGACGTATGCCTGCGCAGACCTGAACAGGACCCTGATTGGACTGCATACCTACACAGACCTGGACAGGACCATGAATGGACAGGATGCGCTGAGCAGACCTGGACAGGCCCCCAATTGGACATATGCCTGCCCAGACCTGAACAGGACCCTGATTGGACGTATGCCTCCGCAGACCTGAACAGGACCCTGATTGGACAGTCTTGACTGGCGTAATAAATCCTTCACCAGCAAGGTGATGCCTGAAGGGCAAACATAACCATGTGCTCAGCAGGGGTGTAAATCACACTCAGGGTCGCTTAAGTTTACGTGGCATGCAGACATCCAAGGGCCAGAGGCCTTAAACGAACGCCCAGTCTGAGGTGTGAGTGGGCGAGTGCTGGGCTGATAGGGACTAATAAACTGACAGCTGTTTTGGTATTCCAGGTACAGTGTTACGTACTACATGTCTGTGCTGTCAGTGCTTCAACTTACAACGTATTTCTGTTTCACTTACAAACCTGACTATGTTAGTGTTCGTTTAGACAGACAAACCCCTGCATTCCATCTTACCGCATCTGAAAGCAGATACAGTACTGGTGAACTGAAGTCATGAATACAGTTTTAAATATTTCTTCAGAAGTACATATTCAATTTATAAAAAAATATATACTGTCCTGAACTCTGATCTATTGTAACTTTACTTGTGAGGTATATTTTGAATACAAACATCATAAAAAATGTCAGCTGTGTTGAAAAGCTAAATTCACTGTGCAAGGTGGGATATCTGGAGTTCTTTTCACTTACAGCTTCGTTCTTTCATACGGTTCACTTTAGCTAAAGCACCCTGTACAAATATACACCTATCATACAAGTCTGTGTATGTAAACACATTCTTCAGAACCACTGACTTTTGTTAACAGTTTTTTTGTGAAGAGATTTTCTGCAGAGTTAAGACACAGTGTACATGAGGATATTTCTGCGGTTCGCAGACACGCTTTCAGCAAGCTCAGCGGCACAGTAATGTTTCACAGTCCCCATTATCGTGTTTATCTGGGGAGGGCTGCGTGTTTTTTTTTTTGTTCTGTGAATGAGCAGCCTAAACACACACGTTCGATGTTAGGGTGGAAACACGGGCCACACGTGCTGCTGTATAGAACCGACAGCGAGGCTGTTCGGCGGAGACAGTAAAGGTCTAAAACACCTGAGTGTGAGATGGGGGGTGCAGCATCTGAGAAACAAAAAAAAAGTCACCCCGTTTTTCTCTCTGTTCCTGAGGGACGCCTCACGGAGGAGGACAGCTCTCTCACTGGCAACACAGCACGTCTCCAGTTCGGCGTTCACACACGTTCATTTGCTCCAGCATTATTAAAGTACTGATACTACGCCAAACAACAAGGCTGCCGCTCACATTCACAGCTGCTGGACACACGCTGTTAACACACTACACAGCGCAATGCCTTTTGTGCATAAATACACTCAAGTGCATCTACGCAGGAATATTAAAAACTATAAGCTGTCGTTAGAAAAGAGGGAATAAAAGCAGAGAAGGTAAATGAGTATTTAAACCAACATAACTGGTTCACTGGGCACAGATGACAACCAACCTGTGAAATGCTTAGGTAATGAGATGCACAAACTAGACAAAGGCAATACATGAGACAAGTAGGAGGAGCTAAACAACGAGTGACGTATCTGATGCAACCGACAGCAGTACGGCTCTGGAAATAACGAGGCCGTTCTCTGTCGTACCTTTATTCATAAAAGAAAAAGGGTCTCCTGTTTACAGTTTATGGTTTCCTCCACTTCACTGATCAGTTCTGTACAACACAGAAGCAACAAAGAAGATAATAGACATCACAGCCAACAGAAAGAATTGCAATGTTTAAAAAAAGTGCTGTTTCCTCCCACGTTTAGGATACTGGTTGTGTCTGGCATGTGGCTGACCCCCAGTACGCTCCAGGTAGCAGTACCCGCAGGGGACAGCTCGCTCCTTAACACCTCCTCCACTCCAAACAGTTTAATGCGAGAGGCATCAGTGAGCAAAACCACAGGAATCAGACATGAAATCAAACATGTCATTAAACACGCCATCAGACATGCCATCAGACAGACCATGAGAAATCACAGAACATGCCAGCAAACATCATCAAACATGCCAACAGACGCAGGCGATCAAACACACCATTAGGCATGTTTCTGTAGCCATGAAACATCATTGTGTGAACAGCTGCATCTTTAAGCATCTCAGGAAGTACAGAAGCATCAGTGTACCAGCGTCTCACTGGGCCTCAGGAGAACTTCAGAGGAATCGTGGGACGTGAGTTCACAGCAGACCCATTAGCATTTTGATACAACATAAAGTGCAATACCCTCTACATACAAAATGCAGAAAAATGGATCTTTGATTGCAAATGCAGGTAATCTACACTACCTTTCCACTTGATAACAAACCTGGAGATAATGTGTCATTCATTTCCAGGGATTTTTCCTTGACAGGCATTGATAAACTTGCTTCTTTATAATTATAAAAAATATTGTGGTTTCAGAATAAAGCATCACATTATATTACAATCACAAAAGAACAAACAGATGCAACTCACTACTTGTTCAGCAGAACTAGTCCAGGAATGTTTATTTTGTAAGGCTCCCATGTCAGGTGACAAAATGACAGCAGAGGAAAATGGCCGAGTCCTGTACCTTAGAGATGACATCACCGTAACGGTCCCACTTAGCACGGGAACAACAGAAAGCTGAGTTTACTGGCTAGGAAAGGCACAGAGATCTCTGGGAAAGAACGTCAGAAACCACAAATACGGGAACAACTGAGATGTGAAACGAGCAGGTGCACAGAGGCACAGGGTCCCAGCAACCAGGTGGGCATGCAGTAAGGGTGGCGCATGGGTAAGGCAGGGCAGTTACACAGAGTACGCATACGTGGACACACTCCACGGGAACACAGCTCATCTACAGTCTCACACACAGAGGAATGAGTTTGCTCTCTGCTACAGGAACTCTGGCATTCATACAGTGAGGTCAGAGGAGAGTTAAAATGGAGTCAGTTGTAGTGATGCGGTGTTTACCTCCTACATCATCAGAGTGATCGTCTTGGATGGGAATAAGAAGCAAATGCAAGGATGAAGAATGGAGCACATGGCAGCAGAGAAGAGCACATGGCAGCAGAGAAGAGCACATGGCAGCAGAGAAGAGCACATGCTCGTCACGCCAAGCCTTCTCCTTAACACACAGAGAAAGAAGTGAGCGGAGAATAGAGCAGCACGACTGGAACAGAACTTAGGAATTACCCGTTAGCTGTAACACCGAGAAAAGTTTAAATAATTAAAATCTGGGAAAACAGAACTCCAATCCGCCTGTCTTAATCTCATCATCTGCTCTGAATGGACAAACGGACCTCTGGTCAGCGTGTGGATTTGGACCAGGCTCAAGCCTTTTAATGAACCTAAATGGGTTCAGATTGTGGAGTGGGGGTGTGGGGCAGTCTCAGGGGAACCAATACAGAAAAATGAATGAGTGTCAGAGCTGAGAACCGCTTACGGCCCCCTTCTGAAACAACAACTCCACAGAGAGTGTTGCTCAAAAAGGCACGCACACACACACGCCCACACATGCGCGCACACACACACGCACACACACGGTGCTCTGCGTTTCATCTGCGTCAACTCTACACAATGAAGGAAAGACAAGATGATGTCTTGGGGTAACACACACACACACACACACACACACACACACAGACATGGTGCTCTGCATTTCAATTGTGTTGTCTACACTGAAGGAAAAACAAAAAAATGTCTTGGGGTAACACACACACACACACACGCCACTCAGAGAGGTCTCCTCACTTTCTAACTTTAGCACTACGCTAAAAGGCAGTCATTTCAGTGGCGTGTGTGACTGTTAGGACAAGAGGAAGAAGCCAGCTGTGTCTTACCTTTCACGCGCTCCCCCCGGTTGAGCTGGATCTCTCCCTCCCCTTGTGGGCTGTACGGTTTCACTACAATAAAGGTGCGCCCAGGCACAGCACTGTAGAGTTTCCGCTTGGGCCCCCGGGGCCCGGCAAGGGCCGGCGGCTGAGGAGGGGGACTGGGCTCACGCTGCACCGTGCTGGGGCTGTAAACAAAAACATACGTTACCGTGGTGATTCCCGGTAACTGATAGCCAAATCCAGTCGTCACTGACATGATGGCGTGGCCTGCTGCCCCCTCACTTCTTCTCAGTGGCCGGACCCAGGGCCCCTGTGTGCCGTGAGGGTAACCTCTCCAGAGAGATGCTCAGGAGCCCCCCCTCCCTCCAGTACCCCCACCTCCTGCACGAGCACGGCTGACGGCTGCCCCCCCTCCCCTACAACCTGCCCCCCTCCCCCAGGTAGCGGTGTCTAGTGGCAGCGGGAGGCAGGCATGCCGCGCGGCGCAGGCTGGCTGTGGGAGGCACCCTGGCACGCCTCAAAGTCACGCATGTCCGCTGGGGTGTGGGTAAGTGTTCCCTGCGGAGCGGCGGTTCTTCCTCCTGCTCCCGTCCGCCCTGCGCTCTTACTGTCTCCGCTGTGTTCAGCCGTTGCCCTCCCCGTCCGCCGTGCCCACCCCTCTCTGCACATTATACCGTGTGCGCTGCTGCCCGGGGACGAGATTGATTTGTGCCTGTGTTCGGCAGCCTAAAGCAGGTCTTGGGGGAATGCGGGGGCATAAACCACCGTCCCGTTTGCTTAATTGCAACTGTGCTCCACCCCAAAGCCCCTCCCACGGCCTTCTCATCCCTCCTCTCGCACTCCTCCCCTGTGGCGCGTTCTCCCACTAACCCCTCCCTTTGCAGCCAGCCCTTCACAGAGACAGCCTGAGAACGCTGGTGGAAAGTGAGGCACGGGAGGTACGCTGCTCTTGTTCATCCCCGCCACAACACGGGAGAGCTGGGAACACGCTCCATGCATCCTCGAGCACTCCAGGAACGCATGCTGTCCAGGTACAGGCACCTTTCCTCACACGGAATGAGTGTGCGTGTGTGTAAGTACGGGTGTGTGTACGTGAACAGTGTGATTACTATAGATAAGCATATACCCAGATGTATGCTGGTACAAAAGCCCTTTTTTCAATATTTGTGCACGTGTAGGTGTGCGTGTGTCTGTGCATGTGCACGTGTAGGTGTGCGTGTCTGTGCATGTGCACGTGTAGGTGTGCGTGTGTCTGTGCATGTGCACGTGTAGGTATGCGTGTATGTGCAAGTGTAGGTATGCGTGTGTATGTGCACGTGTAGGTATGCGTGTGTATGTGCATGTGCACGTGTAGGTGTGCGTGTGTCTGTGCATGTGCACGTGTAGGTATGCGTGTGTATGTGCATGTGCACGTGTAGGTATGCGTGTGTATGTGCATGTGTGTAGGAGAGAGTATGTGTGAGTGTGTGTCTCCTGCTGCTGCCTGTCTCATTTCCTCTCCTGCTTCTTCCTCCAGATCAGCCTTTTTTCTGTTCCTCCTTTCTTGTGGAAGATCAATAGCATCTCCCGCTTTCTCTCTGATCTCCACCCACAGCATCCTCCGGCTCTCTCCCTCTTCCTCTCCACTGAACGAAAGCGAAGTGGACGCCACGCTGAAATAGCTGATGTGATCATGCACGAAACAACGGCGAGGGGACAAGAGCTTCAGACGCCCCACTTAGAACACATCGACATGTCAATATTCTAAAATGTTTAACACCGTCTTTCTTTTTCATGTGTGCAGCAGCTGCGAGACTTACCCAAACTCTAGAACACGTGTACGCTGCACACACTTGTACTGGCTGGTAACGTGTAACCATATTCACTATGGGATGTAACTGTGTGACCCACATGTTTCTCTCAGGCCAAAATGAGGATTTCCTCAAAACCTCACAAAAACCAAACAGCACACATGCACCAGAAAAGATGGGAGCTGAACGCTTCCAAACTTCAACGGGAAACATTAAAAGTAAAGTAAAGCACAGGTTAGCTCTGCAGTAGCAATTTACTGACACGATCTTCATGTTTGCTCATTATGGTGAATGGCTTTGTACAAAAACTCGATGCTCCAATCATGAAGTAAACTTAATCAGAACGCTGCAATGTACAGAAAAGGATTTAACTTAACAGTTCAACTACACCCTTTACAAAGAGTAGGCTAAATGTAACTCCATTTACAGATCAGCGATGACTCTGGTGACATGTGACCCCAGAGACACATGATAAGGTTAAAAGCAATAGAAGCTCGAGTGAGCAACACAACATCATCAGGTGGTTGCAGTGAAAATGTAAATACTATACAAGGTTCCAAACACGGGGACTTTAATGTAAATCTGTGGCCAGAAGACTCTGGCACTGAAATATACACACTGATTTTGGTCACTCTCTTCTTTCCCGATCATTAAAGGGTTGTGTTTTCTCTACCTCCATGTATTATGCTACACGACATTATTACTGCTATTTTGAAGTAATTTTCAACTCATTTTCAAATCCAGAAATATTTTACCTTCTTCTTGAGAGGGCTGCAAATCAGACTGCAGGTTTGTCACTCGGCTGTACCCCTTGGAAAATTGAACTTAGTGACCCCAAATTCGAAGAAAAGTGGAGAGAAAATGTGAACCTCAGACATTCTAGAACGTTGAGCTGCCGTGAAAACTTTCACATGAAAATGTGGTGAAATTCAAAGCAGTCATAATGCTGATGTGTACATACTCTTGTCTGAAGAATGATTAAAATTCTGTTTCTATTTTAGGCACAGCTAGTAAGCAGAACTCAGTAGATGGAAAAGTGCTTTTAAATGGAAATAAAGTGACTACATTGTGGAAGAGTCAGACCATAGGTTCTGTGCTACTCCAGGTTTAAATGCCAAACTACAGCACATAACAGCTAGTCCAGAGAGTTGGTCTTTGAGATGCCGCGAGTGATCCTTGATGCCCAGGTAACCACATTCTTTTGAAATTACAGCAGATCATTCCAGAACAGTCTACACCAAGTTTGTGTCTTTGCCTGATCGGTTAAAGCACATCATAACAAACAGGTCGTCCGATACATATTATCAATTCTGCTGAGGCTAAACACAACATCCGGGACACATCCACTCAGGGAAATGAAAGAACGGCAAAAGTACCAATGACATAGAAGTGCATTAGTTTATGTCCTAGTATGTTCTAATACTGATAAACACAGAGGTCAGAATCTATCGGTGACTGGACAAATGAGACTTCAAAAGTCAAAGTAATAAACCCTCAGTAATTCCATGGTTTAACCTAATGGGACACAGTGCTACAGTCTCAGTCACTACCCAATAGGATACACTGCTGCACTGTCAATCACCGCCTGGTTTAACCCAATGGGACACAGTGCTACAGTCTCAGTCACTACCCAATAGGATACACTGCTGCACTGTCAATCACCGCCTGGTTTAACCCAATGGGACACAGTGCTACAGTCTCAGTCACTACCCAATAGGATACAGTGCTGCACTGTCAATCATCGCCTGGTTTAACCCAATGGGATACAGTGCTACAGTCTCAGTCACTACCCAATAGGGTACACTGTTGTACTGTCAATCATCGCCTTGTTTACGAGAAAATAAAACAAACAAGCTTGTGATAATTTGTGTACAGGTGACTGCATGTACACGTTTCCACGTTTTAAGAAAAGGTAACGTACTAATTACAGTAAGTAAAGAAAAACTTAAAAACAGCAGGTTTATTGTGACCAGTGGTTAGTGTGGAACATTTATGTTAGAATTCTATGCTATTGCAAAAGTTTATCAGACTGAATATAATTAAAGGCTCAACAAAAAGGGGTTAGTTTTAGTGTTGTGTATAAATACATGTGGGATGTGAAGGTTACTGAGCACCACTGCAATGCATTATCATCTTGGTATATCAACTGTATCCTGAGGCTGTCCCTTCATAAACACAACAGGAAGTCCATCAGCTACCACTGTGACTGACAAGCACGAGGACCAATCACTGCCAGTGTTCTGCTCCTTGGCCCGCGACACCCCTTCTCATGGTGAATTGCGCTTCTCTAGCGCCTGTCTCTGCGGCACTGTCTGTGTGGCTCTGATATGCTTGGGGGGTGGTGCTCGACAGCGTGACAAAGGCCGACACTCCTTGGCAGCCAGGGCTCATAGTACACTTCTGTTTTCTATTTATTCATTAGTAAATCAGTTCAGCCCCAGGTCCCCAAAAATCCAATTTGCAACACAAAGGTTAGAAAAGCAAAAAGATGCATCCAGACCCAAGAAGGAAACACTCATTCGTCCAAAAAGGTAATAGGTCTGGTTGTGCCAGCACACCCTTGGATTTTCCAACATTATCCTTAAGAACCATACTGTATTCTCTTAATGGTACAGCAGGCATACAATACTTATCATAAGGTATATTTTTAAATGCTGTTTGTAAGCATTTAAAAGCACCTGCATCTTACACTGAGTCCTGCCTCAGTCTGACCCGGCAGCTCTCGGTCACACAAGCAGTACTGCTGTGGACCTGGACATGAGCAGGTGTCCCAAACACAAGCTGCACAGGTGAGGAGCTTTGGCAGGAGACTTGTGTCCATGAAAACCTCTTCTGGCCTCACAGCTAGACGGTCTGGTCTATGCTGTTGTTTGTGATGGAAGTGAGCCAGTGCCGTAATCAGAACCAATGAGTTCTCACACCACAGACACGTGTTTGGATCGAGAAGAGAAGCACCATGAAGCCAGCCTCAAACACAATGCTGGTTTTCTTCTGCTTTCTTTATGCAAAGAGGTTTTTGGTCGCTCATCCTCTTCATCCTTAAGACTTGCCGCAGTAAAGCCTCTCACGCGTACGCAACCAAGTTAGGACTCAGAATGCAGAATGCAGGCCGGCCGTTACAGCGTGAGGCCATCGGTCAAGCTCTGGAGAGCTTTCTTCACCAACAGAGCTGCTCACGGCATTCGCAACGTCCTCAACATGGCGAGATGCACCCTGATCTCTTCGCTGCGTGCTCCCTCCGTCAGCCCATGGCTGACTTTGTGGATTTGCAGTATACAGCATGTGGCATTATTTCTGCTCATCCAACAGAAGCGGAGAAGCGGATAGGGTCCCCATCTGTTATGTTCCTGAAAATCCCTGCTTCTGAAAGTCATTAACTGTGCCTGCCTAAGTTGAGTGGTCCTCGCCAGCCACGTGTCGCCTGCTTTAAAAGGGCAGCTTTTTCCTCCTCTTTGCTCAGGGCTTCACCTGTGCTGAAACACGCCTGTCACTTTGTTACGTAACAATGTGGAATCTCCCTCGAAGGAGAAACAGTTTCCGAAGTTGTGTACATTTAAATGCACCCTCCTCAGCCATTCCAACTCCAGACTTGCTCCAGTAATCAAATTTAATTTAACTGGGACTGAGACCACTGAGAGTATGCAAACTAGTATGTGCTCATGACAAGCAGGAAATAAATTGTATGTAACGGTGAGGCTCAGGCTGTGTGCATCAACGGCATAAAACGTGATGCACGTTTAATGTGCAGCGATTGTGTCATGGCGACTGGCTACAGAGCCACCCCCCAGGTGATGTCTGTCTGCTGGCCCTTCAGACCAGGCGCACCTTCTACCTGCTGCACCCTGACTCGCAGCTCAGGCCAGAAAAGAGTGAAGCTAGAAGAAGACAGGGACAGCCGGTCCCAGCCGGTCCCAGCCGGCCCACGGGCAGGGGAGCCCAGAGACAGGTCGCTGTACAAGCGTTACTGCGCGTATTCCTGCCATTCCAGGGTGCGTTTTTAAGGTATGGTGTGTTCCAAAATGTATGTGATAATATGTTACAAAATGTGTTTGTCTGCAGCATGTCCCAGGGCAGAGCTCAGTGTCTGCAGCATGTCCCAGGGCAGAGCTCAGTGTCTGCAGCATGTCCCAGGGCAGAGCTCAGTGTCTGCAGCATGTC
>JABJVR010047840.1:13309-23676 GCA_025773905.1 Chitala chitala
CCAGGGCACACCAAGCTAAGAAGGCAAATGAGGGCTTTTGTTTGCTCACCTACAGACAAAGGAAACACCATGGCCATGTTTCAAATGAGCTAAATGGAGGTATTTTTAGAGATTGGCTATGATGGGATGGCCAGGAACCAATGAAACAACAGCAAACGCACTATGTGACCATGCTCCTCATTTGTCCTCTGTTCTATTTGCCCAGACAAATAAATCCCTTTTTCCTTTTGACGAGGAGTTCTGTGAGCATTTGAAATGACTCCTCCACTGTCCCCAGGACATCCTTTCCAAACACAGACAAAAAAAGCATGTTTTCTTTTGACTGTGACCTCTACCTCATGTGCACCTTCTGTTACCTCGCACAAGTGCCCGTGATGCCCAAGGAGAGAGCCCCTGGGGGAGAATCGTAACATGTGTTGTTTTGACGGATGTGACACCAGGCTAAGCGTGTCCGTCCGTGGCCCGATGTGGTCCGCCGACGACCAGACCTCAGGGAGCAGCGGATTAGCCGTGGGACCTCAACTCATCGACGCCATACGGATTTCTGACATCGGTACTGATCGGTCATGTTAACGATCTTGCATTTCTCCTCAGAGAGAGTTTTCAAAGAAAAGAGACTTTGTTTTATTACAGTTTTAACAATGACAAGCATATATGCCAGCCTCTGAAACAGAAGGACAGCCACGCCTGAACGGAACATTTTTTAACCTGTCCTCAGAATATCTTTGTATTTGTTGTTAGGTAATGATATGGCATTCACTGACTGTAGTAATGGGGACCATTTTCTGTCTTCTTACAACAAAGAACCTCAATGTCCTTTTTACATCTATGAGGTCCTAACAGTATAAGATATGGTCTGACTCTTTAAAGGAGACAAGAGCAGTGCTGGTGTGTGATTCATGCAGGATTCTGGATATATTAACCAGTCAGAAATCTTTGCTTTGTAGGCACCTAGTCATCGAGCCGTGCTCAAAAGAGCAGCTGCCGTGACACCCTTTAAACATATTATCTATAAAAATGAAGCAGAGCGGGCCTGGGTGATGCCAAGAAATGTCCATTAAGGAAAGGCAGATGCTGGTCATGTTTCGCACCGGTCAGAGAATGACGCACAGGTGCACCTTGGCACCTGCAAACTCTCCGACACCCGTGCCAATGAACATCGAGGAGCGCAACCATGGAAACAAGGAAGAGCAGAAAAACATCCTTCATTGTCTTTCTTTTAATTACATAAGTGGGATCTTAATTGATTGGATTGCCTGAACTTGTGAATCAGTTCCTTGAAATGTTTACACTGTGTATTGTAAACTTCAGTAAGACCCTGTGTCAGAACCAAACATACCCTTACGGATGTAAACTCATTTGTTTTGTGCTTGTAACTAAAATATTTTGTGTCAGTGACTAAATCCCATCAAGACTGGCTACATGGAGTCAGTGTGAAGATATACACTTTAATCCAGGCATGGCTGGAAACAGAGGAGTGAGGTGCACATACTGAAATGCACCAACATTACTGAGCAGCATGTCCCACGCACATGTTCATACACGCACGTGGGCACGCACATGCACACACACAAACACACACACACACTGCACGCTGCCAATTAGTCTCGCTTCCTGATGGCTCTGCACGCCACCCTGGCTGCCCTCCATCAGCAAATGCTACCGGTCTCCACAGCGATCGTTATTAAAGGTGTCCATCTGCTCTGCATACTCCCCAGCTTAGGGGAGCGCTCATCCACGTGCTCAGCAGACAGTGTCCCTTCGCAGGCCCTCGCTGGGCCCTGGTGTCACACGGCTCTGCGTCATCCACACGCTCCACAAAGCAGAACCCTCAGAGGACCGTCCACAAACTGCGCAGAACACTATCCTACTGCACTATTAACACACTCCTGATAACTTCTCAGAGGTAGCTGATTGTCTGGGGAACCCTTCTCCTGACATCTTTCTGTTTTTAATAACAATATTCTTGGTTTGTCTTACAAAATTAATTGTTGACATGGGAGATGGAGAAAAAAAAATATGAGAAAAGAGAAGGGGAGAAGAGTGAGAGACGAATTTAAAGACAAAAATGAGAGGAAACAAAAAGCGAGTTGAGGGGAGAGGTGTAGAAAGGGGACAGAGGAGAGGTGAGGAGGGGACAGAGGAGAGGTAAAAAGAGAGGAGAGAGGAGAGATGAAAGAGGAGAGAAGAGGAGAGGTGGCAAAAAGGGGAGATAAGAAGACAAGGGGAGAAAGCATTCAAGAAAGACATGAAGCAAGACATGAAGCAAGATGAAGAAGCAGACAGAGGTGAAGAAGGAGACGTAGAGAGGTGAAGAAGCAGACATAGAGAGGTGAAGAAGGAGACGTAGAGAGGTGAAGAAGGAGACATAGAGAGGTCAAGAAGCAGACAGAGAGGTGAAGAAGCAGACGTAGAGAGGTGAAGAAGCAGACGTAGAGAGGTGAAGAAGCAGACGTAGAGAGGTGGTACCTGAGGCGTCCGCGGGTTTGCCGCTGCAGGCTGAGCTTGTCGACCTCGTTGGGAACGATGGCGTGCTGTGAGGGCGAACGGGAGTGTGAGCTCCGCGAGCTGCCGGTGCTCTGAAGGCTGCCATCCCCCATATCACAGACCTCGCCCGTCTCGCGCTGCGGCTGGCCGGCCAGCGGCGGGAGGCTCCGCAGCGACGGAGCTGGAGACTGAGCGGGCCGGCCCTCCGAGTTCAGCTCATTGTCGCTGGCTGAGCGCAGTAGCGAGCGGGGCGACGTGAGTGTACCGCTGCCCATCAGCCGCCGCCGGTTCGAGTACGAGGGGGTCTCCCTAAAAGGCACTGAGGAACAGAGAGGGCGTGGGGCCCACGGTCAGCCAGCCGGCCACACCCACACCTACCCAACAGATACCATGGTAACATTTCAGCAATAAACTAGTGTCAAAGGCCGACTTCTCAAGATGAAAAATGTATTTTTTGTAAACCCTGCTCCTTTCTGTAACTCAACACTTTGCTGGTACCCAGCAGGTGCGGCTGTAATGTGTGGACCTCTCAGGATGGCTCTGAGCCCTACTGGTATCTGTCCTGAACATGGAGCCTCTCAGCTGACTGCTTGGATCCAAATGCAACAGATACACAAAATACAAGACAAGGTGTGTAAGACAATTACATACATTTCCACTATATTTCCCTAACGATTAATCAAAATGATGAAATTAACAAAAAACGTTTCTCATGATAAGATTTGACAGTGACTTTGGGAAAGTTAATTTAGTAAATCCGGATCCTTCTTCAAGGAGGAGAGGGAAGCAGTATCTGAACAAGGAAAACCTTCTGAACCATATATAGGGCTCAGATGGACACCCGGTCAAAGCATCACGACAGTCAGAGCAGAAGAAGAGCGGGCAGGGAGGAGCTGCGTGCCCTCTGTGTGGAGACGCTACCCAAAGGGCAGCACTGTGACCACCGAGAATGTGGGCGTGGTCAAAGTGCTGCACTCAAACAGAGAGGGTCACGGACGTGGATTTTTACTGGTGCAGAGGAGAAGCAGGGTGATGGATGACGAGGGCTTCCCCGCCCTCGGCTGCCCAGCAAAATGACAGGACCCCACTCTGACAGAGGCAGAGAGTTTCCACAGTGCCGCACCGGGGTCGACGCGCTTCATCCCCGGGCGCACACAACTGGGACCTGCACACAAAAGCTTAAACGGACCGGCTCAATCTGCACTCACCAACATCTGATGGTTTGTGAACCTTTATTATTTCAGCCAGATCAAAATTTCCAGCTATTATGGCCACCTGTACAAAAAAGACACGGAGCAAGAAAGGGAGTCGTTAGTGTGAAAATGGCATCACGGTTTACTGGTGCATTTCAAACCAGACACCTTCTGGTTCAATGGCGTATTTTATGCATTCCAATATGTACAAATTATTATTTATATTCTCAGTTCAAAGACTTTCTGTAGCTAATTATGAGTTTTTTAAATGAAGTTGACAGAGTAATTTAATCATAATTGAGTAACCGCATTGCTGTAATGGTATTTTGATAAATTAAACTGACACCCACTTAAACAAAATCCAAATGATGTTTGACAACATAAGTACTTACAGGTACAATTTTCCAACATCTGTAAAAAAGTCTACCTTTAGAATGACTTTTTTGGTAAATGTCTGTCATTTACTGATCCGTGTTGTCGATCTATAATACGGTTTGGGCAGGTTACCATGGCAAACAGCTGCCCAGATGCTGAAGCACTCACTTCAGCCAGAAAATGATGGGTGAACAAAGTGAAAACATGTACAGAGGTTGATGCCTCCACAACCTGCTGCGTGTCATAATGTTATTACCATGTTATTACCACATCAGAGCCATGGCTTAAGACCATAATTAGCTTATTTATTAATAACAGAGAAGGAAATTTTACTCCGGGACGTGTTGAGCATCCATCACTGAAGAGTGTCTAAATAAGAAAGTGTTCAGACAGGCTAATGTATAAATAACAAACGTGTGACACCTTCCTGCAGTTAGTGACAACGATCCAAATGCTCTCCTCAAACTGACCGCAGACTGGCGTGACACCCACCGGACCTGCACTGGGGTCCGTGTCCGCACGGCTGAATCAAAACATCAGGAGGTTAAATGTTGCCCCCCCCGATGGTTTGGCGTGAGCCTCTCTGTTTATTTACTGGCACCATGTCCCCCCCAGCCCTAATTATGTTCACACTTTGGCTCTTGTCTATCACAGCAGCTGTCAACAAGTTTAATGGCGCCAGGGGCCAACATTTATATTTATTTGCTTTCAAATTTTCAATGTGCACAAAAGAATCATTCTGAGTCCTGAAAGAAAAGTGTTAAAATTTAGAGCTGTCTATTTTGAGCTGCTCGCTTGCCAGGATTTCACGTCTGAGGAATCCTTACACTTTCTTTAATCTGTTCTTCAATCTCACAGTGAGATTTTCCCATATGCCATGACATGTCGACTAGGACCTCATGGGATTGTGTTTCAATCCTGGTGGCACAGCCACGACCAGGACAGTAAGAAACGTGAGCCCACGTGAGACACAAGTTTCTACATCTTCCATTTTCATACCCTGAATAGCCTCCCCAGCCCACCCGCCCATATAAAAAAGTGGGGCGTTAAGAAGAAGGCAAAGAACCTAATGACCAAAAATATGACAAGAGAGGACTTTTTACGTTTTCTCCTAACGTCTAAACTGGCACCTTCAGTTCTGCGGTCCCATCTGCCAACAAAATGGCATTATAGTAAATGCCATTACAAGGAAATCCTGCTCAAATGGCCAGGCTGGTTAATTAGACAGCATCAACGAAAGACCTTCCTGCAGTTATGCTGTCTTTCTAATGAGCAGAGCTTGGGAGATGGCCAGGTTACGTCTTACAGCCCTAGCAGAGCTGCTGCTTTCTCCGTGATCTGACTTTGGAAGTGTTTTGGACAGAGAATCAAGGCCTCTGAAGGTCAGCATTCAAACACATCGTGATTTGCCAACGACCGCTAACAAAGTAAACGTCACTCTCAATTAACCAGCACAAAACATTTAGTCCGAGTCACGGTTTCATCTTGCCTCTGATGAACTAAACTCTACAACAACCAGGAAGTAAAAACAATGTAAACAGTTTAAAACTGTAGCTCTAAGGAGCAGCAATCCGACATCGTTAATACGTAAGTTTATAGTAGCTGGTTTTCTGTCAGAGAAAGGTGACATGAAGTAACGTCCTCCTACATCGAGTATTGATATACACACACTTTAAAGTGAACGAGCGCGATTATTAAAGGAGTGACAGCTGAAGCTCTATCCTACACCACTGGTTTAGTGGAAACTGAACAGAATGAAAACAGAAAGTTTTTATGATTAGTTTGCACAACCATGACGTCGGCAACTGCCTGCACACCGTAACAGCAGTACATGTGATTCTTTACACCAAGAAGTATGTCATTAAACAGTGAGGTGACAGCGTGGCATGACGTCACACCCCAAGGTCATGCTGCCACCAACTTTCGCCCTCACCTGGAATGCCGTCTGACTGTTGTAGTTCTTTATCTCCTTGTTTGCCCCCCGGAAGAGAAGGACCCGAGCACAGCTGTCCTGAAAGAAAAAGGAAGAGATTCACTTTCATTGGAGTCTAGTGGTTTTGGCTCCATGTCCACACTGCACGTGTTAAACAGACTGTGACCGCACTGTGGGCATGGACGCACTGAGATCAACACTAGTCCATATCAGTCTGATCCATTTCCACAGGATCTCAGGCTGACTTGTCTCATGTGTGATGTCAGATGTAACCCAAAGGGCAGCAAGCCACAGGAATTTCCTAAAGCTCTTAACATTTATGGGAACTTAAAACACCAAAACATGAATGTTACACAACAATTTAATGTAGAGGTGAATGTCAGTCCAAGGTCACAAGGCCCCATTCAGTTGGCTGGCTGAGTGAGGAGAAACCATCTATCGTGCACAAATCACGTGTCCCATCTTTTCTAGATATGTCCTGAGGCAGACTAAGACCGCTGGCAATTGTCAAAAACGACGAATAGGAGCCCTGGAGAATGTCGCATGTGGACAGACCAACAGGAGCCCTGTAAAACTGAACCCACTGAAAGGAATCAGCTACTCCCCCAGGAAACCAACGTGACCTTAGCTGAGCTACACTGCAAGGGTAGAAATATCCACAGGGCTCTGGTATAATCTACAAATGAACCATTTTCCAGCTTTGTAGAAAGGCACATTTGTCAGGCAGGACCAAAGAGACAAAAGCAGGCCTGCATGTCTGGGGAAGTGTCCATTCATCAGGACAGCTCTGTGCAGTCCACAGCGTGGCTTTATTTCATACGCAGGATGAATGGCGTCTCTGGAAGTCCGCGGTGACGTGACATTATGGACGGCAGCTTGGAAGCCGCCGCGGGGCGTGTGTGACGGAGAGGAGCGCAGGACGGATGACTAATGGGCAGCAGACGGACAACAGGACACCCGGGGCAGCGGCGGCCAGGCTCCCCCCCCTGCCCGGAGCGGCCAGAGAGATTACTGAGTCTCTGTCGGAACCAATTACGGCAGAGGGTGCGGTGTGCGAGACCGTACGTCTTCGCTGCGGCAGCTATGGGTGACACCACCGGGGTGTTAATGAGTAAGAAAAGGTGCCCGTCAGCTCCGATTTGGACCAGCGCACTCAGGGATTCGTGAGACAGAAGACGCTGTTCTGACATTTACTGGACACCGTTCCATGCAGCTCGGGGTGGTTTTTGAACCGCTTTGTGGAATCGCAGCAGGACGTGAAACCCACAGGTTCTAGCGTGCGTGTTTGTGTGTGTCCGTGAGAGAGAGAGAGAGAGAGATTGTGTGCGCGTGTGTCTGTGTGTGGGGTGGTCAAGCGTGCTGCATTGTGGGAGCTGCTGCTAACTTTCCTCTCTGAGCTGCGGAGAGGACGCGTCTAATGTGAGATCCGGGCCCTTCTCAGGCGCTGTGATGACACCGTTTCTACAGCATGTTCGGTACACACTAAGCCTCAGGCAGACACACTGTGACTCATTATCATCAGACAGCAGGAGGACAACCGCTTGGCTACAGGCCCTTCAAACGAACTTATATTTTTATCTGTCGCTTTGAGAGAAATATAAATCATGTGAGTGATTTTTTTCCATGCTCCTCACTCAGATAAAAGGAGGGTGGGAGTGGGCACAGCTGCTCCTCTCCTGTCCTCAGCACTCCCTGGTCCACTAGCCGTTCATCACTTCTGGAGCGTACTGGACATGTGGTTGCGTGTCCCCCACACTCCATCTGAACCTGACTAGATGATTTTGGAGCGGATCTAAGCATCCTTGCTTAACATACATTTTAAAAAGTGAGACAGACAGAAAACTGTCCTGCACAATAATGACACTAAAATGGGTCATCAATATCCCCCCATTTCAAAACAGAACGTACAAACAAATGCATACAGCACCCCCTGGTGGACATTGTCAAAAAGAGCCTTGAAAAAGGATTAAAAAACATAACTATTGAAATTTAGTTTTAAATTCAAAATTTAAAGTCAGAAGTAGAATATGAAAACCTACCTAAAACACTGCCAGAACCTTAATGTATAATCCAACTATCTTAACCGTTAAAAATGCTTTTGTAAAAAAAATAACATGTTTATTCCATTCCCTACATATTACAGTATTCCTATTTTTTATTATTTTACTTTTTTATAGGAAGTTTTTTTTTTTATTCCTACAGAATTCAAAAATATACGCACCCATTGTTAGGCATTAAACAGAATTTAGTGAAGAGGCAGTGTGAACAAGCAGCGTGTCATTAGCCTGAGCCTGTTATGGCCCGTTTGGTAATGAAGGGCAGGTTCCTGCCAAACTCAGGGACCATTTCCGTTAAAAAGACTAGCGTGCGTAGGCTGAGTTGTCATGGAGATTAGGACAACACACCACTCGTAGTCACTGGAATGACAACAGGACATGCGAGTGGCAGACACAGGCAGACTGATTGGCATGGCGACACGGGCACATGGTCGGGACACAGAACACGCAAAGATGGCTGCCTTCACACACAACCTGCTTTTTTAGTTGTCATTACATGCATAAACATGTCACAACAAAATCAGTTCTCTGCATTTCACCCTGGGGGGAGCAGCGCTGCATTTTACCCTGGGGGGAGCAGTCATACACGGCGCCTGGGGAGCCACGTGGTCCGGGTGCCGAACAGGGCCTCTCCACAGAGCCTTCAGTTCAAACTATAAAACAGGCGTCTGCTTCAGACGACCCGTCACCTGCCGTTTCAGAGACTCCGCGCTGAGTGGGAGCTCAGCTCGGAGAGGAGGTCTTTAGATAACGTGAAATGTCGAAGTACACTCCTCCGTGGGACCATGGTGGCAATAAGAAACACAACAACAGTCGTCGCGAACTTGGAAGAGAGTAAAATCTGTGTAGTAAAAACTGTCCTGAGACAATCGGTAAGAGACATGGTGGGAGAGGAAATGGAACGCAGGAGTCATCAAACAGATAAGCACAATTCAGCAGGGGTACAAGGACGGCTGGACGCCCCCCCCCAGTACACATTAACTTAAGGAAAGTCTGTTTTACAATCCTGTGATTATTATTAGCATTAACATTATGCTATTTGAGGCTGACCATGTAATGCAGTGCCTTACTGTTCTGCTTTCTGTTAGCACACAAACCATGTGAGGGACGATCAAATTACAGTCATATTGTTTAGTGCACTCCCTTCATACACACTGACAGGTTTATAATGACAAGGATGGTTTATGGACAATGATGTCTACTGTCGCAAAGATGTAATGAGGAATGCGTATTGTTGCTAACATCAGATATTATGCAAATGATGAATTACAATATAATATCATGTTTAAGGGGTGGTCTTGCTACTTTAAGATAATTGTTTTCTGAATCATGATGTTTTATTTTGTTATGACTCAAAATTACCTTTCCGTGGTAAACATGTAATAAACGTATAATAAACAATCCAGGCACGCATGTAAATGGAAATCAAAATGACCCAAAATACATTATACAAGATTAAACGTTACACTTTACACTCACAGCCATACGCTGTTATTTTATTTGCATTGGAAACATACAGCATTTCCTAGCAGTGACAATCGTAGAAGGTCGTGGATTCCCACTTTCCTAGCAGAGCTTGCATTGTAAATTTGTTTCATGTAGAGATTTAGCTGGTACTGAGGTGAATTCTTCACTTGAAAGAGCACGGCACAGTCATGAGACCAGTTCCACCTCTAGAGGGCGACAGCACACAGTTCGGTGTGTTCTGTGTGGGCCTTTCAGCTACTGTTGTTTAGGACCAGCTTCCAACAGCATGTATAATACCTAACACGCTGTTCTGTTGTGTTCTGGGATACACTCAAAGTCTCCATGGCAACGTCACAAAGGCTCACAAAATATTTCACAGACGTTTGCTGACTTCTTGAAATTCACACTGAAGTTCTTATCGTCTCCCGGAAGCCGGCTTTCAGCTGCCGACTTGCCTCAGTAACTCAGAGACACAAAATTGGTGGGTTCTGTGTTTAATATTAAAAAGATAAATTTAGCTGCCTGGAACTGTTTGTTGAAGTTGTGTATTATGTAGCACAGTGAGAAATACCTATAGTCATGTATAAAACCTGTGCAGAATAAACAGTGCTTATTACTGCCCTGTGGATCTGTTCTTTCACCCAACTATTCATGTATTTAACATTTACATACAGTATATGTGCTGTTGTTCTAGAAGGATTCCCACTGATGCTGTGCCCGGTCCTGCTTCAGCCTAAGGAACCCTGACTTCACATGCTTATGAGCTAGAGACCCTGCTGGATTCCCACTGATGCTGTGCCCGGTCCTGCTTCAGCCTAAGGAACCCTGACTTCACATGCTTATGAGCTAGAGACC
>JABJVR010047841.1:0-26367 GCA_025773905.1 Chitala chitala
AACAACAGGCAACTAGACTAAGACAAGAGGGAGGTATATATAGGGAACAATGCACACAGGGCTCAACAAGGTAAGTACACAGGGTTGGAAACACATAATGAGGGCTAATTACATAAGTGAAACATGGCAGGGAAGGTGACATCTGGTAGACACACGAGGTATGGCAGGCAGGACGTGACACACTTCCAGTCAAAAGTTTTAGAACACCTGCATTTTTCCAGTTTTTATTGAAACTTAAGCAGTTTAATGTATCAATGCTCTCTGAAAATAAAGCATAGAACAAATAAACTATTGGACATCCATAAGAAATCATGGAATCATTTCCATAATAAAATGTAATCTAAATTTTTGACTCATCAAAGTAGCCACCTTTTGCAGATATAACAGCTAAACACACTCGTGGCATTCTTTCTGCAACAAAAATCAAATATTGTTTGGAAAGTTCTTCCCAACACTGTTGCAGAAGTTCCCACAAATGTGCTGCACTTGTAAGTTGCTTTGCTTTCACCCTTCTGTCCAGTTCATCCCAAACCAGCTCAATGGTGTTTAAACCTGAAGATTATACTGGCCATTCTATGATTTGAAGCCTACCGTCTTGTTCTTTCCTTCTAAGGTAGCTCTGACACAGCCTGGAGGTATGTTTTGGGTCATTATCTTGCTGAAGGATGAACCCCTGACACCAGAGGGTGTTGCATGGTGCTGAAAAGTACTGTGGTAGTAGGTTTGGTTCAGGATGCCAAAATCAACAAAAGCTGGGACACCTGTAGGAATTGTTAACACAAACTTTCAAGGCTTAATTTACTTACTTTGTTGCAGAACAACTGAATTGTTACCCCATTACCTCTTCCCTGAAAAGGGCCTTCTTGTACGACTCTAAAATGTTCATAATTTTTCAGTTTTTGTTAAGCTAAACTTATTTTTCCCACCTCTGGCAGTTTACTGCTTACCTTTGTACCATTTCAGGTTATTCACTGTACTTGAACTGCTTACATTTGAATAAAAACTGGAAAAATGGAGTGTTCTAAAACCTTTGACCAGTAGTGCATATTACCTCCGTATTTTTTTATGTACTTTTAGCAACTGACTGATTTCTTTTTCACGTTTATGCATGACTTCACTGGAAGCTGATTACTCTCATAGATCCAAACACTGAATAACACTGTTCATTTTTCGCTCCTTTAATTTTTTGAGAAATAACAAACAAAAACAAAAATTTTTAACCATGTTCAAAAACCATCCATCCATTATCTAACCTCTTATCCCTTTCAGGGCTGCGGATCAACTGGAACTTAACCCAGAAAGTGTAGAGCACAAGGCAGGATACAATCTAGACAGGTTGCCAACCCATTACAGGGCATGTATGTGCAGACACAATACCCAACCAGCATGTCTTTGGGTGCAAACCAGAGAATCTGGAGGAAACCCACAAATGCACAAGACACAACTGGCAAACTCAACACAGAGTGCAGAGGGCTACAAGTCAACACACAGTGCAGAGGGCTACAAGTCAACACACAGTGCAGAGGGCTACATTTGAACACGCATCCCAGTACCTACTGAGGCACCATGCTGCCGACTAAAAAAGCCAGACATTTTTCGATATGAAGTTAACAACATGATTTTACACCTTTTTTATGTAATTAATAGTACATAAATGTACACTGTGCTCAGTGGAACAAAGTCTCTCTCTCACACACACACACACACACACACACAAACACTAGACTGCTAAGCTCATAATGGTAAATCTTGCAAGTTGATTGTATGTGTGTGGAGGTTTTTTATGAGGTTTAATGATAGTGATCAAAATCAGAATTCAGTAAGATTTTAAAGGCACCTGAAGAGGCTTTTATATCCCTTATTATAATTTTTTGTATGTTGATTGGTTTAATTCCTTCAACAGGGCCAGAAAGCCCTAGGTGGAAAGTGTCCATCCAGCGGTGACACAACAGTGACGTGTGCACACACCACAGAGCGGCTCATACATAATTCACTTAGTGAGGGTGCCGAGCAGCCCTCCGTCCCCTGTAAGAAGCCGTGGCTTGGCTCAGACCAGACCTCCTCTCGTTTCACGGTCACGTCACCCACGCTGGAGCAAAGCCTGAGGATGTTATAGCATCTGCGCCTCATAACTGGGCCCACGGAACCCCGTTTCCAATTCCTCTGCCATTTCAGCATTTGTCCTGAATCATGCGGAATGTTAAAAGGCCATATGGGGTGCAAATATGTGGGCCAGCAGCTGGCCGGAGGATAACCAGACACTTGTATATTGCACATCGGGACGTGGGGTACGCAAATTGAAAATGTGTGTTACGGGCCGCAAACACAAGGAAGCAGGCCTTGGGGCAGGTTTAGCTGTAACAGTGACCATCTGGGCCGAAGACGGGGAAGAGGAGATACTGGCACACGCTGTTCCGTTAAAATGTGGATTTTCCTCTTAGATTCTATTTATGATTTTATCATTTTGTTCCCGATGTCTGCTTTCAGCTAAACTGCTGCACCCCATTTGCTTTCTGTTTTACTGGATAAATCAGCCTTTCGCTTATAGCTTGGCAATTTTGTCTCCTCGCTGCACAATTTGTCACAGAATAACACAATAATTTTCACAACATGAGTGCTAATGCAATACTCTTGTTTCCTTTAGTATCGATACATTGAAAAGAACCACAGTCGTTGGTGCTACCGCATTCACTAGCATGAGCTGGTTACAACAACAGTGATGAATTTGGAAAAACTGGCAGTAGAACTTGAACTTGGTATGGACAAAGACACAACATCATCCCTATAGCATACTGTTTATTTGTTCGAATAACATTAAAGATCTTACCTCACAACTCTTACCGTGTAAGAGAGAACTTTCTGGAATGTGGGAGTTAATAAAAAATAAATAAGAAACATTGTGGATGGTGCCAGGTAAAGAATTCATTCGAGTTTTAATGATCCGAACTCAAGTTCGAAAAACCTGTGTAATTATTTATAACTTTGTACACCCATTCGCATGAAAAATATACGTTTCAACATTTCAAAGGTGTGTTGTCACTGGCAACAGAAGGGTACAATCCCAGAACACAAAGGTTTTATGTAGGAGACGTGTGGACACAGTACATCACAGAAAGAAATTATGCTTTAATGAGCTGCGCACAAGTTTCAGTTTGTTAAAGACCAAGACATAAACCTTGCACAAATCCAGAACAGAGCCCCTAAGGCAGTCTGGTGTTGAGTTTAACACCATCCAAGTAGTCCCTTCAGCCAAAGCAGGTTCAAAGAAGAAGCTTTGATCATCTTCGGACAACTTCCTACAGGTGCTGATTGACACATTCTGACACCTGGGTAGCTCGGTCTCCACGCGCACCTCAGCCCTGACTTCAGCCTGCAGAGGTCACCCCCGCAAAATAAAGTGCATCTGCACCATCCCGTGACAGATGCTCTGCCAAGAACATGAATTTCAATGGACATAGATGTTTGAATTAATATCACTGATGAATGTTCAAGGATTTGAATTATTTTGAGAGTGACAACTCGTTTCTAGTTTTTATGGTACATAATTGTGACCCTATCAAGATATTAACTCTTGTCAGAGCAATGTGTTAAAATGTTTTTGTGTAAAGTGGATTTTTGTGTATATTAATTAATGTATTTATTATACAAGTACTATTTTTCACTTTTGTGATACAGTGTAGGGTCACTCCCCATGTTATTTCATCCAGAAGCCCTGTTAATATTGGTATTCATCTTTGAATTGCACAACATTGCTAATTATTGTGCAGTAGCAAATACATTTTACATTCACTTCTAATAAGATGGGCCATTTTTAAAGTGCTGCGTGTGTGTCTGTGTGTTTTTGAGTCTGTCATTCAGCACTTCAATACGCTGAGTAGTACTTTTTAGGATTCACTTTTTCAAATTATCACTTTATTTTTTGTTCATCCCGGTGTAATAATTTCTTGCATCATTCATATTTTCCTTATAAAATGTATTCTATACTGGTTATATCTACAGACGTTCATAAACTGAGGCAGAAATACTCTGATTTAGTAGGCAAACTACTCAAGCATGAGAGCAGAAAAGGGATAAACTGCAATAACATCTTAATCTTATTCTATGTAGCGTTTTCTGCCACTCAGTCTCACTCTGATTGATTCATGTAATACATGTTTCTCAATCAATTATGAAGCCAAACCCCATTATCCTATTTCTAAATGCATACGCAGATGTACTGAGAATGATTCACATGTGACTGTGGGTGACTTTTATAAAGCAGACCTCTGATAAGTAAAAAAAAAAAAAACTAAAAGAATTGTGCAGTTAAGATCTGCAAATCGTGTTTGTTCTCCTGCACAGAATAATCCAGTGCCCTGACCAACCTGTAACTGAAGGAACATGTTATTCTGCAGTTTTTGTGTTCAACATAGATAATGTCCTAACAGTGAAATTACTGTGGAGTTCAGGAGAGATTTATTTACTGTGTGGTTACAGAGGGATATATATATATATATATATATATAGCTATAAATGGAAAGTCAGTCAATGCTGAACATGCCTTTATTGTGCTCCTGTGCAATTGATTGAACATGATTTTAAATTAAAGTTGGCTCTTACAGTACAGT
Organism: Chitala chitala; assembly: GCA_025773905.1. Lineage (NCBI taxonomy): Eukaryota > Metazoa > Chordata > Actinopteri > Osteoglossiformes > Notopteridae > Chitala > Chitala chitala. The sequence goes on from JABJVR010047841.1 coordinate 4,608, forward strand.
ATAAAAGGCAGTTAAATCTATTATATATTATTGCCATAGCAGAAATTATGAACTTATATGTATATCTGTGTTCACTGAAACAAAGTCACGCACACACGTGCACGCACACACACATACGTGCGCACACACTCGCACGTGCACATACACACGCACTAACACACACACACACACACACACACACACACAGTAGACTACTAATCTCATGGTCACTTTCACTTTCATTTTTGTAATACAGGCGCATCCTTATTTTGCAGATGTGAACTACAAAACGTGGAAAGGTGGAAAGTGATGAGAGGAAGCAGTATGTCGTTCTCAGACTTTTAGTTTCCTGCTTAAGCAAAAGAAGGGGTAGAAGGGACTTCTTCCAAGAGGATCTTCGTACAGGTTGTCACAAGGTCACTTTGTGAGCACATACAGTATGTTTCTCGCATTTCTGCGTATACAGTAAACATTTTAAATACTGTGTGTTACTGTGGTCCCCATCCAACCACACAGGTCACCTGCTTCCAGCAGACGTCCTGAAGCCACCTGCTGTATTACATGTTTTTCACTATGCAAGCATTCAGATAATGACTCAATTAACTGCTCAGTTCTGTTATATAAAGGTTCTTTGTCTCCTTGAAAAGTTGCCAAAAATATCCAAACATTCACCTGAAGTTCACCTTGTAAATTCCCGCTTTTCTTTTTTTTTTCTCACATTTGTTAAACTCCATCTTAACCGGAGCTGTGTGAAAGAAACATTTACAGTCAGCCTTGATGTCTGACCATGAACAACAACAGAGGCAATAATGGCCACAATATCTAGCAGATCTGGCAGTGAAATTGATTTATTAAGTGAAGTCAGAACTGGTTTTCACAAGATAGATTCCTAGACATTGTACAATACTACTTTTTTTTGTTTGTCCTGTCCCAGTCGGGACATTTTAAGAGAGAATGTATTGTATAATATTCCAGATGGTTGGCCAATTTAGCTTGTTTATTTTTCTTTCAAGGGTACCAGATGAGAATGCCCCCCCCACTCACACACAATATTGAACTTTGAGCAAAAATTAAACCAGGTTGAGTAAAACTTAACTTTTCTGCCTCCTGTCTGCATGTTACTGTAACTAAGCCCTGAAACAAAAATCAGGCTTTTCCAATCACACATTACACAGTGAGAAAAGAGTTCAGCATGTAACTGGGAAAACAAGATTTGGTCTGTTATTGATAATAAATTGTGTATCCTAATATAAAACTGGTCAATTAAAAAATATTTAGAACATGAACAACATAAGAAGCGGCGGCACGGTGGCGTGGTGGTTAGCACTGTCACCTCGCACCTACAGGCCTTTGCCTCAATTCCCACCTTGGGTCTGTGTGTGTGGAGTTTGCATGTTCCCCCTGTGCTTGGTGGGTTTTCTCTGGGTTCTCCAGTTTCCTTCCACAGTCCAAAGACATGCGGGTTAGGTTGATTGGTGTGTACGCGTGCCCTGCGGTGGGTTGGCACCCCGCCCTGGGTGCACCCTGTCTGTGCCCTATGTGACCTGGGATGGGCTCCAGGCTTCCCCAGACCCCTAACAGGATGAAGCGGTATAGAAGATGACTGACAACATAAGAAACAGAAGACCTGGAGCATTTCATGCTAACATTTAGGCTTGTGTTAATATTTTTTGTGTACGTCTGTATAATTTGCATATTATTAGTACATCCATCCATTTCCCAAACCACTTATCCAAAGCACGGTGACTGGTGGCCTGGAGCTTATTCCAGGAATCTTAGGGCACAAGGCGGGAGACACCTGGGATGGGGTGCCAACTCGTCACATAACAAAGTCTCACACACACGTGCATGCACACACAAACGCACAAACATGCGCAAACACACTTACATGCGCACAGGCACATGCGCACAGGCACATGCATGCACACACAGACACACACACTCACTATTAGTTACTGTAACCTATGATGATTTCAGAAAACTGTGCATAACATACAACTAGCTGCTTTGTATAGTGCGCTCAACCCAGCACATCAGTCTGATTTAAAGTGCAAAGTGTCATTTTACGTTATTCAATTCCCATCTTTCAATATATCATCACTCTTAAAAGGTCGTTATTATTATTATTATTATTATTATTATTATTATTATTGTACACATCTTCTGTTACACAGTAATTATTATACCCATTTGGCAAATTAACTTTATCCTCGTGCAATGTTCACAACATGCATTGTACCACTTCTGTGCATGATCAAATACATCATACACACTGTATACTCATCATTAATGAGGCAGTGTAATTATTTCTCATTTATCATGTTTATCATGTCTAATTATGTTCAAAGCAATGCTAGTTCCTTTAACATTCAGAAAACCTAGATGTAAATATTGTGAAAAATGTAAGTACTTCCAAAAAGGTACATGTACATGTTTAGACTCATGTGCAGAGAATATTCCGTGCTGGATGTGTTATAATGAAATGGCATGACTGAAGCATCGATGTATGCCAAAGGTTTCAGAATTTAGCTGAAAAAATAATTATAATTGATTAGACTGATGTTGGAAAGCACAGCTAAACTCTCCAGCCTTGGTCCTTTATTGGGGTATGCTAATTAATCAAATGCATATTACCATATGGGGATGTCATTACAAGCCTGCATTTCTCATTGTAACATCTAAGGCATCACATGTGAAAACCTGAAAGGTTTCGTGATATTACATATGCAAGTAATGAGTAATTAGTCACTGAAAATGACGAATCATTTTAGGGGTTACCCATAACTGTGCCATATGGTAAAATCAGAAAGTCCCCTCTTAACCTACAGTTACATGAAAAATTATTCCCCATATAAAAGTGTCCATGTCAGCATTAAAGGGCATCGAGCTTTTCTCTTTGAGTTTGGTGAAATTAAGTTAAACATTCAGCATGCAGCTCCAGGCCTGGGGTTCGATTCCCGCCTTGGGTCTGTGTGTGTGGAGTTTGCAGGTTCTCCCTGTGCTTGGTGGGTTTGTCTCCGGGTGCTCCGGTTTCCTCCCACAGTCCAAAGACATGCAGGCTAGGTTGATTGGTGTGTCCAAATTGCCCGTTGTGTGTGTGTGCGCCCTGTGGTGGGTTGGCGCCCCGCCCTGGGTGTCCCCTGCCCTGTGCTCTGGGATGGGCTCCATGCTTCCCTGCGACCTTCACCGGGACTAAGCGATTAAGATAATGGCTGGATGGATAATTTTACTTTTTGTTAATGCTTACAACGTGGTAAAAATAATGGCATTTTTATTGCATAAATCTTGCTGATAAATATATCATCTGCAGACAAATGTATGGCCCTAGGGGAATCTATGGAAAAAAAAACATGACTATTATTTTTGATTGTATTTTGTCTCTGTGTCATCAAACCTATGTGTTTATTATTATTAAATGTTATGTGTTCCTCAAACCAAGGTGAATATGTTTAGACATCCCGTTTTATCAATACATTTATTCTTCAATTGCTGTTGTTCTATTATGTTCTCAATAAAGTATGTAGAACATTTCCATTTTTTTAAATGCTAGGAAAATTTGCAAATCTATTATTCATGAACAAAGTCGTGCTGATTTATAAAGAGTGAAAACATTATTACAATATTATTAAAATTATTACTCACAGTAGTAGCAGTTTTGCAAATAAACATTATCTCCAACGCTGTGACAGCTTGTATTATCAGTGTTTGTATTTCATTACATATCTGTTCATGTTCCGTGGAAAACATGTCTTGATGCTACAAAGTACTTCTTGCATGCTACATCAAAAGTTTTATCAGGAAAAAAAAAAAAAACAAAAAAACGTGAAACGGTGTCTTTACGGGTGGATTACGAAAGAACTGGTCAAGACCAAGGAAACAAAGATATTAATAAAAACCAGCCCCATGTCCACAAGCATTCGATCTAATGGTCACATATCAGGCATGTCAGTTTACAATGAAATCATTGCGGATTAGTTCTCAGGTCACTGGCGTAGGTCATTACAAGCTGCAAATGCACAAGCAATTAAATAATTTTGCCAGGCCTGTGCAGGCAGATCGAGAACCCTCCCCAGGGGAAACACAAACTCTAGAGAGTGGCTCTAAGAGGAAAGTGTAATGGGTTTGGCACAGGCTGTTGCATGACCAGTATGGCGAGTCTGGGAAAAGAAGAAAATGAATGAAGGCAGCATCCTTTATGAACCTCTGCCTCGTGCTGATGAGTGTTGGCCGGGAGGAAGGCTGGGTAGCACCTGTGTTCCAGCTCACCGTTCGCCGAGCCTGCTGGACGGAAAAGGGCTAATATTATTTTACAGTAAATCTACGCTGAGCGACGAAAGCCTTCACTCACTTAGTAAACTGCTCCTTTTTGTGTTTTCAGTTTGATGAGGTATAATCCAGGCTTCATGAGTAAATTGTCGTTTTTTTCCCCCTCCTTTGATTTATACTAGTAGTTTCCTTAGGATTACGAAATTCTACAAATGTTGGGCCTTGATGCTGGGTTTTTAAAAATTGGCACAGAGTGGACCACAAGAGGGATTTTTTCATCCAAATTAAACAAAGCAGACTTGCAATTTAGAATAACTTTGTTGTATTCTTTTAAAAATGTTAAAAGTTAAAAAAAATATGATTATTTTGCTGAATGTTTTCATAAATATGTCGTTACTATAGGATGTCTAACAATGGCCCTGCATTAATTCATTGCAATCCATTGAAGTTAAATGTTTCTGAACATCCTCAAGATAATGAAAGAGACAGGTAAAATTAGAGCTGGCATGGGTATTATGGATGAGGATTTGCTTTCATCTTGCAGTAGTTGCGTCTCCTATCTTTGAAAATGCATGGTGCACACAGAGCTTTTGGAAAAAAAAAGCAATTTGAGCCCAGGAAGACTGCCGCTCTGCCAGGACATCACTTTACAGAACACTTGGGGGAAGAGAACACAGCAGCTGAAATATGATAGGAGATCCCCAGACAGCAAAGAAACAATAAAGACTGCAAAATGTCTATTTGCTAAGGGGACACATCTGAGCGAGCAGGGATGCGAGGGAGCTGTGGAACGGATCAGACGCACAGCGGGTTCGCGGCAAATCTTAAAGCCTGGTAAATTAGCGCCAAAAAGAGAGATGGGTTTTAAAGAGCAGAGCGATGCTGTTTCGCCATTAAGAAATGGGAGGGCGCGGTAAGTGTTATTAGCGATAAAGGGAGCTGACGCACGTTCAGTATTCTGTTGGCTTTCATGTTAATGGTCGTTGGTGCGATGTTGATGAGCACCGGGTAAACTCCGATTAGAATTTTTTGCTGGTGAATGTTGTTTAAAATTATCATCAAGGTGTCAGTATGAATCCAGTACTATTAGGCTCATACCCATGTAACTACTGTAGTACGTTATGGGTATATTGTTTTAATAAAGTGTTAGAGTGCCCCCGAAGGACATCTTGGTGTACTGCAACTCACCAAACGCTGATAAACACGTTGGTTCAAAAGTACATTAATTAAAGCAAAATAAACAAACAAACAAATAAATAAATATCTGCTCCACAAATTCACAGATTAAGACACAATGAACGAACATCTGATGAATAATAAAATGGCAACAGAGTATGAAAACTGATTAGGCATGTTTTCCTGTCCTGTCCCCCATGCTTTCAGAAACATTCAAGACTTAACCATTTTCTAGAGGGGCCACTATATCCCATGACAGATGGGAGGTTTATGATGGGTGGAAGAAAATAAATGTGTTTTGACAGAGTTATTTAGTTGGTGGGCAGTAATAGTGCCACACGATAATGCATTTAATCCAGAGCTGTGTCTTGTGTCATAGACAGTTGTCACTGGCTTCACAAGGCTGGCAGATAATTCCATCGTCCGTGGGTTTCTGTGGTGGGCGCAGTACAGCAGGAAGTGTACACTGAGTACACCTTGTAATACATCTGATAGTCAAAACCATACTTGTAAAACCAAGAAGAAAAATACCAGACTCTTGGAAATGCTTTATAACATAAGATTGCATCATTTTTTTTCCCAACCTGTACAAGTATACTAAACCAGAGGCGTAGCACCAAAGTGTGGGCTCTGTGTATTTGTACTCTTTGAGTGCCCCTTGCACCCCCTCTATACATGTATAGCACCCCCTCTATACATCTATAGCACCCCCACTGAGGCTGATGGAGAGCCCTCCCTGTGCTCCCTGGGTAATCAGTTATATTGTTCTTTCCAGACTGACGTCACTGTACTAAGACAAGACTCATGCCCCCCCGCTCACATCGTTTTTGACTTGTACATAAACAAAAACCAATGATATTCATGAAATATGCATAAATCCACGGGGATATGGAAGAACTCACTCCATATTTTATACTGTCAAATGTTCAGTTTCTCCTTATTTTGGACAATTTTAGAGGTAGCTATATTGCTCTTTTTTAGTCAATACACAGCAACATAACAACGGACCTTTGGGGACTTGGATCCAATCTGTACCTGTGAAGCAATTCCTCTGTGTTTCCAAAAAACGTATACATGGGTGGACACACTGAAGACAGGGGGTCGTTGTGTTGCTGCACAAACTTCAGCAGAAGTAATTTTGACAACATATTAAAGTTCCTGTGCAGATGCAGTGAAAAGAGGATAAAAAGATTAATCACTCTGATATGCAGGGAGATACCCACTGATGTCTCAACAATTCCCAGCAAAAGCAATTAAGGAAAAAGGCAGATTAACATTGATACCCAATAGAATGTTAACCTAAACAACCAGTGATGCTAATTGTATAGTAATTAGAAACCAAGGCAAAACATGTTTAACCCTGTAGGTTATATATATATATATATATACTATAACATATAAAACACGTATAGCTCTGTAATTTTATTCTGAGTTATGCAAGTTCTAGAGAAATGACCTATGACCCTATTAAAATTAGGAAATCCATAAGAAATATGTTTCTTTAAAAAAGGAATGTATGGGAAAGCATGCATGTATGGGGAAAGAATGTAGTGGTAAAGCAAACAAACAATCGTTATTTTGTTATTGTTATTATTATTATTATTATTATTATTAATAAAGATGCACCCCCAAATTACTGGTATTTACACAACTACCATCCTGCAGTTAAGTGAACAGGTAACGTAAATAACAGTTAAAACCGAACCAAAGACCAAAAGAAAAAAAAAAGTTTGCTGAGTGATAAAACGTAATAAATTGAAGTGAAAAAAAGTGAACAAGTTGACATCTCGCACAAGCAACAACGTGGAATACATCCCGCGGTAACACGCAGAGTTGGAGCGCAGCTAAGTGACTGGTTCAGCACCAGAGCGAGGTGGGAGCTGCCTCAGACGGAGTAGCACATTGCTCAAATGCGGGGCATGCAGTACAGAAGTGAGGCGACCAGCCGCGGAATTAACTGTTCTGTCACCATTAATTTCGTTTCCATTTAACCGAACCAATCGTGGTGGAAGGAGGGAGCTCGGGAAAGAAGGGAAGAGTCTTAGACAAACGGACAGCGAAGCGCGAAGGAAAACTACGCGGGATCAGCGCTTAAGGTTGGAATCGGAGGATGCGCTGCGCACGTCGGCTCCTCACTTAGAGATACAGAGATACGGTGGAGCCCGCTGCTGCTCTGGATACAGTACGAGCCCCTTCGCCACTGCGTGTTCCCACTAGGTTTAGAGGCCAACTGGGCTTGCAGTCATTTCATCATAACTGCGCTTCCAACGCAAAACCAGGAGAGCACGAATGAAAAGCGCTGCATTCCTCTGCTTATCGCGTGAGTAAGGAGTTTTCTGTTTTTTTTATTATTATTATTATTTATTTATTTATTTATTTATTGAGCGTTTGATATTTCAAGTCTAAAAGGAGGCTTTGGCCAAAAATAACGCAGATGCTTAGCTTTTTTCAAATGGGGTAAGTAAGTTCACCAAAAGTGCTTATGAAAATAAAACTAAAATAACTGACAACTTGTGATAAATTATTAGATGTGAACATAGCTGTTTCGCACAGTTATTATTATTATTATTATGTGCTGTTGGTGTAGTTGGCATAATCGTCGTTACAATACTGTAGAAAAACTAGTCAGAAGAGTGATTTTAGTTTGACAAAGCGCAGTGATAGCTCAAGTGCTTCATGTTTAACAGGTTGTTTGGAAACTAGTTTGATCATCACACACAGTTGTGTTTTCACAGCATGTACTCCAGCCACCGGAATTTGCGGTGACGGGTATAAGTGATCGGTGTAATACGACATATTGTGTGCATTTATGAAAATATACTAATCGTTCTAGTCTTAGTCTGTAAAAGTGAACAATATCATATTAACAAAATCGACATTAACAAAACTATGTATATAGAGTGTGATGGTGTAAATAAATACATATATTCTTAAAAAAAAATGCGTACTCATTTCAAACGATGTAACTGTTTTGAATGAAACTGGTGAGTTATTAGTTATTGAGTTGATTAGTACGCCAGTAGAAAAAAATGCTGTCAGTAGACATTTGACCAATACATACATATAGAAGGGCATATGAAAAAATACCGTAACCCTCAGTTATTTTAATGACCTGTTAATTTCTGCTCTTCGTGCAAACGCAGTGTAGCATTTTACACTGTGCAAGACTGTGTCCGTTAAACTGACAGATCGTGTGAACAAAAGCTTTATGTTTTCTGGTTTCTTCGAAGGAAATATGTGGTACGTTTCATTGATAGGTTGGAGTGCTCTGAAGTTGCGAATTGAAGGCGAAGTTATTAAGCTTGTTAAATTGATTTTGCCTTCTAACTTGTAACCATATAAGCGCGTATATACCGGTAGGCAGTCCGAGCTGTTAGGCACTGCGAGCGCCTGCAGTATCTGATGCATCGTTTAGCTTCTACTACATTACATTATTATTTCAGGAGCTGTTATCGCATTACGTTTTGTGCCCCGAGGTTTTTGTAGGGTCGGGACTGGTTCAGAATTAATTTCTCTGTATACAGCAGCGATGTCTGTGGCCGAGGGGAACTGGGGGTTAGTCTCTGTGTATCTGTGTCCCGTTTGACCAATGAACTGGGTAACTGCCTTTGCTGTGCTCGCAGTCAGTATATCAGGTGTTATTGTTCATATTGGTGCAGTTTCAGTATTATTATGTTTGTTGTAGTCCTTTTTGACAGGATCATTTCAGGCAAATGGGCTCACTGGAATTATTACATAATGCATGCTAATGAAACATTTCTTAAATGTTTAATGACCTCATATCTTAATTTATATCCCAACTTTAACTGTAGTTGCACTTCTAGGTTAAACCAGTTTACACCCATTTTCTTAGTAGATCCATCAAAGAAAATGGACACATGCGTGCTTTCCCTGCCAGAAGAGTATTTCTTTCAGAGTTAAGTTCTCTGAGAGCTGCACTTTTTTTTTTTTTAAAAGGAAACAAATCATCAATGTACCTCTTTGTACATTTTAAAACAGCCATCACATAGATCCACAGATCGATGGGTCTATCAATATCTCTGTAGCTTCCCTCTTTAAGTCAGAGTGCTTGCTCTGCTTTTTCCTGTGCATGCTGTTGTGGTGAGCATGCCTGTCAGTGGATGGGAGTGCTGTAAGACACCCCCCTGCCCCCCCCCTCCGCTGTACGGGTGGCTCTGGCACTCTGACAGTCGGCAGAGACCTCTACAAAGAAGAATGTTCTCTAATCTGCGGCTGCACGGCGCAGCTCAGCCATGCTGCACACGTGGCTTTCACAGGGCCTGTCCACCGCTTGTGGAGGGTGTGGTCCTCAGGCCGTCATCACGGGCTGATGCGCCCGTCTCTCGCAGATAAGGGGGCCTTGTTATCTGGGCGTGTGCTGGGGAAGATCAGCTCTGCTGGTGCCCGCGTTAACTGCCAGTGCTCTCCGTCTAACCTCATCTGATTGCATGTACAACATTTCCTACCTGTGACCTGCAACAGTAGTTGCTAGGTAACACTTTAAAGCAAAGGGGTCAAAGCCTTATTTGGATGTATGGTGGAAACTGAAATGTGGTATGTTTTTCTCCTGCTTTTTCCCAAATATAATCGACATAAGGCTTACTTCATTAGGCAGAAGTATGTGTTTTCCCCTAGTCCAAATGTTGGCACAATATGTTTGTATCTTTGGACCTCATTTCCTCAGGCCCAGCTTGTGATAGTTTAATTGTGGGTAGAATCGACTCTGTTTTATGAAATACTCAACACTAAGTCCTATTTTTATGAAAAATTAAGCTATGGACACATTATCATTCAATGTTTTGAACAGCCATACATTTAGAAATAGTAAGATATACCATAATAAGAGAGGCTTACATGCTCTCTCAGAGATTTTCAGCACATCTCTCCACCATGCTGTAACTGCTTCAGGACATTCCTTCATCTCCTCCTCAGTCTGTCTACATAGTCCTTTTGTGTTCATATTTGACAAATATGTGAACAATAGCATTGTTTTGCCACCATAAGCACAGCTTTAGTAACTATTATCCTGTTAATTATTACACCAAGCAGCAGTTGAAGATACCGGAAAAAAAAAACAGTGAACAGTAAAAATTTATTTACTACTTTAATTTAACTTGCCAACCGCTAATAAAACCAGGTTTGCCACCAGTTATCAATAGTTCTGCTCCTTTGTTATTTATCGTGACTGTCCATGAGGGCACACAGTGAATGCCAGTTAGGTGTGTGTGTCGCTGCCCACTGCTGTACACATGGGCTTAGTTGTCTGCTGTCAGCATCGCTGTAATTCTTGCGCATTGTGGAAGCCGGGGTCGACCGAAGCTGTTGGTGATGGCAAAACTAAAACGCGCCGTCTCCTTGGCAGCGACGCGGAGCGCACCGTGTCCTTTGATGTGAATTGCCGTGGCTCAGCTGCACCGCTGTGCCTGCTGTCTCTTCACGCCCCTTTATCGGGAGGCTCTCTGCGGCTGACGGGGTGAAAGACGGCAGGACGGGAGGGGTCGCGGGTGTAATCGGGTTTTAGTTGCAAGCACATCTGGTCTTCCTTGTGCATTCATAGTTTTGCCACCTCTGGTGTCGCATGGAAAGATGTTAGAAAACCTTATATATATATATATATATATATATATATATATAAATTTGCACACATTATATATATATATATATACACACAGTATATATTTATTTTTTATGTATAAAGTCTGAAAAACTGAAGAATTAGTAAAACCAGTAGAAATATTACAAAAATATCACTTGATTCGCTACTTTTGGACTACAAATTTAAAGAATAACTTTTGAAATTGACCTGAATGTGTGCACCTGTGCTTAAGTGGTTTTGCTGTCATTTGAATGTAATAATGCAGGTGCTGCTTATTTTTACTGAAAAGCTACCTGTTACATTCAGTCATGAAGAGTTGCATTTAACCTGGCGACACTGGCAGCAGGATGCCAGAGCCGCGAGGCAGAAATGCGTCGGGGGTAACGTGATTCTCTGCTGACGCATTCTTTGCTCGCCTATGAGCCTTTCTCTCCTGGGCCTCGCAAACTCACGTTTTGCAGCTTTCCTGCAGCTTTCGCCCGTAGCATTTCTCAAATCCAAAAATGATGAGTACCAACATATGAAAGGAGAAACGGCTCTAATTTATCTAATCCTGCAAGTGCCACGCAGGAAATGCTCGAATGCATTACTTTATCTGCTATACATATGATTATGATGTATGTATGTTAAGATTTATATATACCTTAAATTTTGTACAGGAAAGCAGTTAAAGTACAATATAATATATTTAATATTAGATAACATTGCAGACAATGTTATTGGTAAAACTGGATTTTGAATTGTAAAACTCGTGACTTGTTACAGATTTCCTTGTATGCCAGCCATTCCTGACTGACACAAAAGCATGTTTGAACATTTGTCTTTTATCCAAAAGTTTTAACTAGACATCTTTTACACTTTAACGTTGTCTCATGTAATTTTCATAGGCTAAGAAATTGCATCAGAAATAAAATTTTTTTTCCAATTTAAAGTTTATTGATGTGGACCAGTACGCATCGAATTGGACCTAACTGAGACCTAATTGAAACATACAAGCTCATGCGATGCTGGTTCTGGGGAAAGTAGGAGCAAACCCAAGGATTCCTCAGCCTTAGCAGCGATGAAGAAGCCAGATCGTCTTGCCAGCTGAAGGCGACGGAGCCCTACACAGAGACCGGAGACATATAAAGTGAAAATGGCTCAAAAGGTCTCCAGAGTTACTACTTTGCTTTCTTCCAGAACAAACACAAAAATTGCCTTTGACGCCTTTAATGTGTCAACAGTAGCTGAAAATATGGAAGGTGTTCTGACTGCCGTAGCTTACTTATGTTTGATGTTCTTAAAAAGTTAAAAAGCATATTTTACGGTTTGTCTAAGCAGTGGGAACAAATGTTCACATGTTACGCAGAGTTCAGCACTGGTTTATAAATGTTGGGGGGCGGGGGGAGAATTCAAATCAGTGTGATGTGCTTTTAACTGCCTGTCACCTGCAGTTACTCCGGTAACATCCTTATGGTTTCAGGTATAATACAAAGTAATGGCAAAGTGCGACATTTCGTCTCTATCTTGAGGTCACGGGTTCGAGAACCTTGCTGCCCACGCGTCCTCATCTCCCCCAGTAGTCTCCTCCTTTATTAGAGTCGCAAGTCCTGTGAGTACAAAGGTGTCCTCGGAAGGTGGAGAGGGGGAGACGGGAATAAAACAGAGCATTGGCATGCTGGAGGAAGAGGAGAAGACCTTGTTCTGTCATTCTGTGAAAACGAAGTCTCCTCTGTATTCAGCGTATTCCTCCTTAGCAGGAATATCAGAATGTTAATTTAATGTTGCTTCAAGGCTCTTACACATGGAAATTTCATGTTCGGGAAAAGGTGTTAAATTTTCAGACACAGCTTGATTCACATGGATGACAGCTGCCATTCACATTTACAGTATATATACCAGTACATTTATATACACAGTATTTACAGTAAATCTACCAATACATTTGTGTATACAGTCAGTTGTTTGTTTTCCTCGAAGATACTGCTCTAGAAAAAAGGTGCATAGTAACAGGTTCTTCATAGTGTGCCTCTAACGAAGCCTTTTGAAGGGACAGGGATAGCTCAATACTTCATTGCAGTGCAGTCATTAGCATTTTTATCATTGATGTAAAACTGCAGAATGGCCTGTTGAATATGAGTTATTGTTTGTAAAACTAAGTATATGGAATGGAAGTTTTTTTTTTCTCTCTCTCTGTAATCATTTCATAGGACACAATAGCGAGACCAGACAGGAAACAGACAGCAGGCCACATCCACTTGAAGGTTTATTAAGACTGGGTTACAGAATTATGAATTATTAATGAGACAGCACCAGAGCTAAAAGGTGTTCATTTTCAGAGGGGAAAAAAAATAAGTCTTGAATGTTTTTACAGACAATTAGATGCCCGTGACATAACAAGTCCTGAAAGATTTATGGTATCAGACACACACACACACACACACACACACACACACACACACACACTCACACACACAAAAACAGCAACAGGGAACATTTTTAGTCTTTGTAGCGTACATCATATAGTTATTCGTATGCTTACATACTTTGTGTAAAACATCGTAACCTGTTCCTGTACATTCCAAGAGTTTTATCAATGTTTTCTTTTGTCAAGCAGAAAAAGAAAGGTCAAGCAATCACATTGATAAGCTATTTCTCTTTGTATGATCGTGATAATTGAATTGTACTGAAAGGATACAGATTCCCTTATGGTTAGATGTTTGTGTGCTTAAAAATGTGGCATGATGTTTGATTTGTAATGAATTGATGTTTATAAATTTGTTAAATAAACATAAGCTTGTAACAGATTCACCATAGAGTAATTGTAGTAACTGTTAACATGCAGTTAATTTTTTCTTACGTATTTTCAGTACTGAAAGAATACATTTACCCCATACCTTTGAGTTAAAGGAATGGAAAAAAAAAAACTATTACTGGTTCCAGTCTCACTAAAACATTTTCAATAATTGAACTTTTCTTTTGCATGCTAGGTTCATCCACGGAGAATATGCCTGATACATTATGAATTTATGCATTCATTTAAAATGATTGCTTTCTAATGATAGAAAATGTGAAGAATAAAATATAATATATTGTGGCATCCCAAAAGGTGAGCTTGAGTTAATTGTGGTTGAGTGTTGAACAAAGTATGACAAATTACCTTTGCAGCTGGCTTGCTAACGTCAGATTGCCTTATCTCTAGTGGCCAGGCAGAGGTGATGCTAGCTGCTCTGTTCTTATACAGCCGGAGCACTAAATGACCAAACGGCAGCATCGCAAACTCACAAAACCACTGGACTAGATTCACTGGATTGACCTTTTTGAACTTCAATTAAAACGGAACCAGAGAAGTATGTTTTTTCCTGGATGTTGTGAATTTCATTTGAAGGGGACGATTGAGACAGTTTTATTAAATTTTCCGTTGAGGTTTGGCACATTGCGTTTGACATGCATTCATGGTCCCACTTTAACTGCCAGTTTATTCACTTTGGGATGATAGGCTTCTGTTTATAGCCATGCAAATGAAAAGTCACATTTACACAAAGTTAAATATCCACCCAATAAAAAATGGTCATAAATAAATTTATGAATTTTACCAATTTATTGCAAAGTCTGCAATACGTAAATGCATAATTATTTGTACAACATTCAAAATGTAAAAGGACACATTGCAGCAATGGCCACAGTAGCACACCCTTAAATCAGTTCAAAGACAGGCGGAGAGTAGGGGAAGGTTATGACATGGGTTGTTGAACAGGCACATGGTGGGGACGTACAACGTACATCTGGGAAAATGCAAATTATCCCCTCAGCAGCAAGTCTGATTGGAAGACGGACACAGCGACGTTACAATATTATTACTCCACCGATCTCTTTAGGTTCGATATCCCTCTTAAGTACCAGTTGTAAATGTTATTAGACCTTTTCTGTGAGGGCAAATCCTTTATGAACATATTGGCATAAACATCTACTTTGATTTATATAGACATTTGCGTCAAGAAAAGAGCTTTTTTTTTCCTTTTCCAGGACAATGGAGATTATAACATCATTGACACTGGGCCAAGAGTGCAGCGGTATAATTAAATTATTTCAGTGTTGCATTTTCCTGATATCACAGGTTGTTGAATAGTATAGACTCAAATACACTGTAATTGGATTATCAGTCAACTCAATGATTTGCAGGACACCATTGTGTGTGACAATTATTATTATTTCTGCTCTGAATTGGTTATTGACTTTTCACTGCAGTACTCTTACTTGCATGCATATAAAGTATTATTTTGTACATTCTCATTCCAAGGCTCATTGAAGGTCAGAATTTATTTAAGGTAAATTTAAATTATTTTGTAATTTAGACACTGTTTTAACAGAATACATTTCAAATGAATACGGCAGACACTTGTGCAGAATGCTGGTTTGGTTTTTTTTTTCCACATATATTGCAAACTTTGGATTTATAGATGTGAGCTGACAATTTTCACAATATTTTCTATGTTGATGATGCACATTATTGTAGACATTCCTGTTGTATATTTACTGTGATCTGGAGCTTGACACTTTACCACCATAATTGATACCAAAGTTATAAATGTTCTTTCCATCACAGCTGATAATACAAAGGGAAGGTATTTTTCTGTGTGATCTCTCCACCACAGTGGTCCCCAACCTTTTCTAAGCCAAGATGACTTCTCACACAAGACTTAAAGTATACATCTACCTTTTATAAACATAAGAAATAAAAGTCATATGACAAGTTAAATGCTGAATAATGCTATATCTTTTACCAGAACATGGAAATATAGAATGTAAAATACTGAAAACATGCAAATAAAACGTTTTGCACTTATTTTCATAAAAACATTTCCTTTCATTCAGAATGAAAGCTGAAAATGTTTTTAATGTTTTTTTCCCCACTCCACTCCACCATCGGGACTGCTAGCCAACATGGTGCTGGTAAGAGAGCTTCACCAGAAACTATTGTGTATCATAAAACCTATACTAGCCTTGATCAATACCACACTAAGCCACTGATTACGCTGCCATTAATTACATTAGCAAATTAGTAAGCAATATATTTGCAAACGTTTTTTGCATTGTTAACTCTAAAAAACCCCCATGAAAAAACTAAATTACAAAGTGTATACATACTAGTATAACACAGCAATCAAACTGCATTTTATTGAATTTAAAGTGTTATTAGAGACGGCCCATTTCTTACACTACACTCATGATTACACAAACCATGATATTCAGGAAAGTGTTAATTCATTACTTGCAGGTGCTTTCATATGTATCTTTGTTGATTAGAAATGCCAAAATTTTCACCCACCCAACCCAAAAGCCTTTATAACCACCCATGCTCTTGTATGCTTTAACTTTTTGAAGAGTGTATGGTGATAGATTTTCCATGAAATACACCATGATATCTGCATATTAAAAGGTATTCAGACTGCCGTTTGCCATAAGGGATGTAAACATAGAACAAAGAATGGCCACTTTTGCCTTGGTGTAGTCAAATTCAATTTGATTGAAATGCTTTTGTATAAAGTCTGCTTTAGCAATATAACTGCCAAGCAATGTTAGTTTCTTCTTACAGTTTATCTCTGTTCCCAGATTGTTTACTGTGTAAACCTTTCCACTTAACCTCCAAAATGGCAGACGCTGGCACACAGGTCACATGACTGCAAACTCTTTATGGGGCCTTTTACTAACATGTTTGCCCCAGAGTTCTGATTGGTGGAAATCAACTAATAATTTTTAACCCTTAAAAAATCGACGTTGAACTACCAGTTGATTGTGATGGATTGGCAACCACTGCTCCAACACATTTAAAGTCTAAAATAGAACTAACAAGCTATTAAAATCATATTAAAGTGCTCGATTGTAATATGCTATTAAGTCAAACGGTCCTAAGATATTCGTATAAATGGTCCTTTTTTGGTTAAGAAAATTGACTCAAGAAAATGTTGGTAGGTGTAATGACTGGTAAAGCATTGTCAAGGTAATTGCAAACTCTCGGACTTAGTCAGATTAGTCATCCATTAATGGGTATAGTGAAGCACATGCAGTCAATGTAATTTCTGAAACTGTTAAGAAACACATGAAAGATTAATTTAATGTGCAGACGTGTAAAATCCTTTGCAACTTAGAACAGATTTCTTTCACAGGTATTAATACTGCTGATTATTGAAATGTGCAATGAATGAAATGCATTCTTGTTAATTATCTCTTTGAGTTGGAGACCCAGCATAAGGTGCCTCTGAGTTATGAATTAATTTTAAAGAACTGCTTAATATTATTTAGCTCCTCGGGGTCAGTCTCATCATGAAATATCCAGAACTCTTTAACATGCTAAGCGTTGTTCAAAACGCGTGCAGCGAAAAGTTGATGTTTGCTTTTCCTTGCCAAGGAGGCCAAGGGAGCCTTCGCCGTCCCATACTCCTTCTCGGCGTCTGTGTTGCTAACACAGCCTAGCAAACCTCGGCGTCCGCCTGCACGCTTCACTGAACAGGAAAATCTGAGGCTGAACATGAGGCCTGGTGTTAGGCCGCTCTGTTGCCGTTTCCAGGACAGCCGGTGTAAACACAGCTGGAGGAAAACACGAAACGATAATAGAGCTGCGGCAACGCTCCAAAACACCATTTAGAACAAACATGCAGGATTCTGAAGGGCAGAATGGCGGGAGACCATGTGAAATAAAATGCTTAATTAAAGCGAGTTTTGGTAAGGGTCAGGTGTGCAGATGGCCATGTTTTCAATAACAGGAAAGGTGACACTTTCCAAATCCAAATCCCAAATGGAAATAATGCAATGTGCAGGGTTTAAAAATGTTTTATTATGTGACTGTATAGGGTTTTTGATGAAGCAGGTGATGCTAGGTTACAACAGGCGTTTCCTGCCACGGATCTGGACCTTTTAAATACTTTGGCCTCAGGCACCGGTCATTCACGATTACCTTAGTTGGTGATTTATGCCGTTTATGGCACTTTTATTAGGCAGTTACCTACAGGATGCACTGATAATGTGAATGTCAGGTAATATTACGGTATGGGATATGCTGTGGTAGATGAGGGCACTTATGTCCGAATGACATTAAGTGAAAACTAGCACTTTTTGAGCTCATTTCTCATATTTTCCAAAGAAAAGTGCAAAGGAGGTGCCTGCCGTCACAAGAACATATAACAAACGCCGTCTGACTGGGGCTTTCATTAAGATCCACGGACATTTTTCTCTTCGTATAAGTTGTGGTTATTTCGTTTTGTGCTCTAAGTAGTTTGCTAATGAAATTTATTGAGCAGCAGATAATGAGAGACTTCCGAAACCCCAAGATGCTTTTACACTGAAACAAACTTTCAGGAGATAAATGATTGATGCAGCGTAAGTGAACAGGTCCAGCATATTAGGCTGCAGCTTTTTAACATAAATAATTGAGAAGATGTTACAACCAGAGCTAAGCGCTAAGCTTCCCTTTTAAAATTTAAATCGCTGCTGTTTTTCTTTAACTACCTTATATACGTATATATGTAGTGCATTTGGAAAATTTTCAGACCCCCTTCACTTTTTTCAGTTTTGTTATGTTGCAGCTGGATGCTACGGTCGTTCAAATGAATTTTTTTTCCCTCATTATTCTACACTCAGCAGCCCATAATGACAACGTGAAAACAGAATTTTGGAAATGTCTGTAAATTTATTAAAAAGAAAAATCTGAAACAGATTTGCAACAAACTTGAAATTTAGCTCAGGTGCGTCCCATTTCTCTTGATCGATGCTGAGCTGTTTCTACACCTTGATTGGAGTCCAGCTGTGCTAAATGAAATTGATTGGACATGATATGGAAAAAAACACACCTTATATATATACGGTAGTTAAAGAAAATATCGTAACGTATCGTATGTGTTGGCATTTGCTGCTGACATTCAATTGGTTACCTTACAAAACAGTGAACAGATTAATATATGCTAATATAGGAATGACTTTTGGAAGAAAGTATACTTTTTTTCTTCTTAGAGATGAGTCCACGCTGTCAAGACAATGAAGGGATATCAGCTTCCGTAGATTGAGTAGAGTCCAAGATAATGCGCATGGATGTTGTGCTGTGGATGCCCCTGAGATTGATTCTGATCCCCTGTTACGATACCGTTCAGTTTATTATGTGCCTCTTATTCATATCTTCCACAGATAGCCAAAGGCGGTCTCTACCCTCATTTGACTTGCACTGGGTGACAATGGCTGGGTGAATATGTGGGAGAAAAATATTCATTGGATACTCAAGATTAAATTGTATCCCTCTTCAACAGTGCAAAGTCATAAAGGACAAGATAAATTGTATGGTTCAAAATTAGACACTTCATCACACCTTGCAACAGAAAGTTAAACGCTTTTAAATGAATCGAGACCCCAACTCAGTCCAATTTGACTGCTTCTATTTTAGAGTAACTCCGGCGCTTTTGGAAACATGTTCCATTTACATTAATGCGGCCCTCACGGCGTGAACTGCATGTGAAACCACACAGGTGCTTCGCTCTTTTTGTAAAGACATTTTGCTAAATTCTGACTGAAGTCTAAATAAAAATTTAATAGATGCATAATGCTTAATAAGAAATGGGGGCTAATTGATATTAACTGGCAATGTACATAGTAAAGCTGGCAGTGTTAATTTAACACTGAAAGTGTTCAATTGGTTCCACGGTGACTCAGTAGTGTTAAATTCACAGTGTATAAGCCTAACACCATATGTAGCGAATTCCCACCAACACAATCTAAATGCTGTGTGGAAGTTAACTTGCACTGGGTGAATTTTTAGTTGAATGAATTTTTGGTTTAAGACTTGGGAAAGCATAAACCATTTCAGTTTTAATTATACAGTTTAAACTGGACTGACAATATCAAGTTGTTCTGTATAATTCAATAAACACAGGTATTTTGAGTAAATGCATTGTTTAAACAACTACTTAAGTGGGTTGCAGAAGGCACATTAAATTTATCTTTGAACATGCATTATGTATAATTAAAGTCTCATTTATTTAAACATGGTAACATTCCAGTGATGCATCCAAAAGATGAGACAGTCAGAAAGTGTTCAGCACACCACACAAACATGTCATACATTCTAATAAACCTGCTAATATGTTCTGGTACTAATATAACTGGACAAAGAGGCAGGATTCAGAGGCTTTACCCTCAGCTCTGTGTAGAAGCAACATGCTAACCCAGGGTGCTGGAAAGTCCCTTTTCTGGTTGCTCATGAAAGAGGCCCTGACCAGGGTAGACTGTATAATACAGTGAGACAGAATCTGTCAGCATGTGTGCATTTGGTACAGTCACCTGTTTTGCCACAGATTAATTGTGTTTCTGAACAGGAGGGACTGCTGGCAGGCAGCCAGTGTGCCTGTCCTGTTAAAATCCCAGTAACAGGTGGCTACAGAGTGGCTTATGAATGAATCACAGGAAATTAGCAGCTGAGATTCCTACAGACACATTGTTCTCCCTGCAAGGTGTTGTACTGGGTAAACTGGTAACCAGTTAGGGTAAAGGAATTAAACAAACAGCTCACAGTCTTGGACCAAATTTTATGCCTCGCTTTACCCAGACCAGAAATACCACAGTTTGAGCAGCAAAGAGGAAAGAGCACTATTTTCTACATTTATCATGTAGGTGTGAAGAGCCTAAAACCCAGAAATAAAAAATTAACAGAATAGGCTATGTTCCAATGTTCAGTTTTGCAGATATTATAAGCTGAAGGTGTGTAATTTCTTGCTGTTACTGAGTTGGCTTCAGTACGTTTTGGCTAAGTGTGCAACAGATCACTTTAAATTTCATGCAATTTTGTGAGAAAACTTCCACAAAATTCCCCAAGTAATAATCTCTGAAGTTTTAGATTTACCAGGACAGGACAGTAGCTGTTATTTATATATCAACAGGAATTGCATAATTTTACACGTGAAGCCAAGTTGAGGCAGCCACACTGAAAAACCCATGGTTTATAATGAGAATAGCAAAAAATAGCCATTTGCTTTGACATAGGAAGCATAGTGTTTCAAAATAATGCTATGTTTAAAAAATCATGCATTTTTATCCTCTCGTATTTTAACGTGAACTCAACTCTACAGACGGTAGACAGCTGAAGAGGATACTCAATGACATATTCGCCCATCAAGTGGCTGAGGCTGAAATGAGGCGTAACACAAGAGATTGGCATCAGTCAGTCTAATGTCAACAAAGACATTGCTTCAGACGACACTGAACGGAAGCCACGGCTCGTTTTTGAGAGACACGGGGGATTCAACAGACGTCCGATGTGAAGCGTTCATATAACACGTCAGCTGTACCTTCTGAAAATCCATTGTCTGAGTCTTGTGAGAGAAGCTTTCCCTTTCAACAAGGGCCCATATCCGTCGTATGGTGTTGGATGAATGTCAGCCCCGTCACGGATGTGACAACATGACAGCTTGTTTTAGTGCGGTTAAATGAAGATGGCAAATGAGATATCGCTCTGGATATTTATGGCATGTAGCGACTGCTGTTAAAAAGGGCCTTTCAGAATAAAAGAAACAGAATGGTCCTCAAGCAGGAATGAAGACAGTTGGGATATCAGGCAGCAGCAGCCTGAGCTGAACCATTGTATTTTCCAAGACTAGACTAATCCTACAAGACAGGAGTTGGGCAGACCCAATTTCTTTAAAACTCTCTCTCTCTCTCTCACACACACACACACACACACACACACACACATATATGTGTGTGTGTGTGTGTGTGTGTGTGTGT
>JABJVR010047842.1:0-17636 GCA_025773905.1 Chitala chitala
ATTGATTTCTTCAACTTTCTCTGTAAAGCGCTTTGAGGCATGCTGTTGCGAAAGGCGCTATATAAAAATAAATTGAAATTGAATTGAAATTGAAATTTTCATATGATCAATGCTGTAATTAATTTGCAAACTATATTTTTAATTACAACAGCCATGTTGGCTATAGGCAAAATGAACTACTGTGGTTTTGAATAAGGTCATTGATTTTGACTAAGAACAGAGTTACACAGAGATGTTTTATGGGGGTGGTTGGGCGGTGCTCAGGCCTATGGTCTCCCATGTCATCCTACCCACGCATGAAACCAGTCTTCTCATGCCAGCATTATCACAGTGCTTTTCAAAATACAGCCTCTATGCTCATAATGTGCTCTATTGAAATGTACCATTCCTTGATGAAAGATTTAAAAACAACAGATATATAGTATATTCATAAATATTCTGTATTCTCCAGATATGTTAATAATGATGTGATGGTTGTCTGAGAGAGGTAATATGGATTCTATGCTTCCTTAGTTCTTATACATATATAACCACCTATGTCTGTTAACTCTGCCTAAATATTTAATACTATATGTACTCACTAAAGTTAAGAATGGTTATGAAAAAAAAATTCACTGAATAACTAAATTGGGGGACTGTTGAATATTCACAAACACTTCCTTAACATGATCATCAGTTACATTTGATACACTTATCCATGCCTAAGAATCTGAGCCTGTGTCCTTTGCCTTTCATTGGGGTGTTTTTCTGCTATTATTACATTAATTATGCTCTTTCTTATTTCCCAGTCCTAATGAGAAATAATCACTGGCATGAACAAACAGCACTGCACTTTTAATCATCACGTTTTTAATCTCAGTTTCAAGTGAAATAAAACTACCAATGTGTCATGTTGCCATGGACATTTGAATTTGACAACTACCATATAAAACGAACTAATAGTATTTCATGGGTGTGCTCCAAGATTGATTTAATGAGCCCTCTCTAAATTCTACAGTACAAAATAATCACAAGTGCTCTACGGACAGTTAATAAACTAAAACGGCATGGGCTCAAATTCCCCCTGCCCATTTATTTGACTGAATTAGAGAATTAGACAAGACACATTCTGTCACTGAGACATCATTTGAAGCTTATGAATGACACTATGTCACATCCCCAAATATACCACTGATGTGTCAGTTAAAGAAAACCACAGAGAAAATCATTTTATTTCAGTGCATCAACACACCATGTCTCTTATATATTGTCAGATGTAAGAAAACAATATTATAGTTAAAATTTTTTCAATAATGCTGATGAATGCACCAGTGTCGTAAAACATTAACACTGTAAACGACACTTTTTGTTATTTTTTTTAACTGTAATTTGGGATTATTGATAACAAGGCTGAATTCTTCAGGGATAATTGCAGCACTTGCATGCGTCCACATAAATCAGGCCTGGCTGACAGTGTTGAAGGTAGGTGTTCCCACGGAAGCATTGGAAATAAGTGGTCTGGTCAGCAGGATTTGGGTACAGTCCATCAGGTCTCCCAATGCAGAAGGAAGAAACTGGATCTTTGGTGGTTGTGGGGCGAGGAGTTGTGGTTGGCTTTGGAGGAAAGCCTGAAAGAAAAAAAAAGTATATTGAAATGGCCACAGACACACTTTTTAGTCCATGCGTTCCCATTCTAGTTATCCGTAGCTCTAGCTAGACTGCACTGTAGACTGTAAACCTGTGTTCATAGGGCAATTACACGTTTGTCACAGCAATTAGGAGTCATGTGAACATCATAGTTTAAATGGATTAGGGAAAATTAAGTGCCAAGAGGTCAATATCACAAATGTGAAAACCCACAATCTGCGACTCACATTCAGTGTCTAATTCTGAATATTGGGCCTAAACTGTAAACTTTAGAGGTGCGGATGACAGGAAGAAAGCTACTGATAAACAGATATTATTAAATTTACCTTTTGATCTGTTTGAACTGTTTTTACAATGAAAGTATAAAGAAACATTTTACTAGAAAACATAAAAATGATATTTTATACAACCATTAATTTTTATTCCACACTCTCGGAAGGAACTCCATTGGTTGAAGAATAATAGAAGTTCTTATAAAAGCAATTTCAAGACACAAGTGGCTCAGACCTCAGCCTTGAACGTTTTATTGCAAATGTTTTAGTTTACCTAAAGAGGTCCTAAGATGGTTGATCAGAGGGTATTTCCCTTCTTTGCAAAATTCTCCTGTAAAATCATCCATGTCCAGAGTCCAGATGAAAGCCCCACCCAAGTTTTTTTGTGTTAGCCACTGAGCCTGGAAAAGAAAAGGAAAGAGAACAATGATGTAATGAAAGAATATAAATTCAGTAGAGGTCAAAATTAAATCAGGAAGGGATTATGTCATGTCTTAAAATTATACCCATACCATATGCGATGTATTGTAGTTATACATATTCCAAAACAGAGCAGGCCCATAATTTTGTATGAGTAACAATGCTGATTCTAATACATGAACTTTGTTCTCACCTTAATTGTGAAGCTTTCTTTGTTGTCATAGCCCACCCAGGACCCACCCTGGACTGCATATGGGACCTTCTGCTCCTCAATCCAATGAACTGCTGCACTTTGGAGGAATGAGCACAGCTAAAAGAAAACATTTAAGTGTAAACATATATCAATAAAGACACCAAAAGTCCATGATGTTAAAGGTGGCCTGTCTAAAATGCTCATGTAATAATATTTATACCCTGAAACTGAACAGTACTGTGATGAAGCCACAGTGTATGCTTTTGGGCTGTTCTCCTGCCCTCACCTCATAGTTAGACCAGAAGCCAGGTTCACGGGTGTAGGGACCTGCATATGCAGGGCCATTAGATGGGGCACCAAGGCTGGTCTGCGCAGTAGTGAGATGGAAGGTGCGACCAAATGTGGGGAAACCCACAAGCAGCTTGTCAGAGGGAGCCCCGTTTTCCAGCCAGTATGTGATAGCAAAGTCCTACAACATAGTTAGTGGAGTTTAATAATTAAAAACACACACAATGAAATATATTTTATATGTGTATGTATGCATATAGCATAGTGTCATGTGTCTTGATGATGCTTACAATGTTATAGTAGACATGGTCTCCTTGATCAAGTGTGCTGCGGTACAGGGGGCTGTGGTGTGCTGTCACACTCTCCCAGTGTCCATGGAAGTCATATGTCATCACATTCATAAAGTCCAGCTGGCTGCGTATCCACCAGGACATGCATATTACAGTCCATTCTAAGGAATTCTGTTTCATCTAAAGCTGGTACACTGGTTAAATTATAGATTTTTAAGGTTTACTCAAATGATCAAAAGTACATTTTATTTTACTTCTCTTACCTTACCGCATTACAACATACAGTAATAATACTTAACTGTTTGTGAGTAACATTGCAACAACATATCAAAGCATTTACTGAATGAATCTACGTTCAAACTTGGTCAAATACATCAAAAGTTAAAATGATTAAAATGGTTGGTTCTCTCATGATCCAACTGAATTCATTAACTAGATAATACATAAAAATATATATAAGCAATTTAAAACTGACTGTACCTTGATATGTTGACGATCTCGTAGGCATGGTCAATTGTGCTCTTTATGCCTGCAACTTTGCCAGAGAGCAGGAGGTCTGATTTTTCAGTTAGCTTTCTTTCTTCATCGAAGGCAGCTTTTAGCTCCTAAAACAGTTGGGTAGAAGGAAGAACAATCAGAAAGATGTCTGTTAGGAAATTCCCATGGATCCTGTAGGACGTAACCCAGAGGCTTGGGGGTGGGAGCAGCCATTAAAACGTGGTAGTGTGGATGGACATAGGAAGAAAAATACCCGAGAAGTCTGGGAAGTGAAAAAATATATGGAACCAATCAGAGGGAGCTGGAGGGTTTCAGACCTGGGCTGTCACAACCAGCGCAAGCTGAACTCTGGGAACTAATTCAACTCCTGTCTTAACCCCAGACGTGACATCACCTTCATCATAGCTGACCCTCATCACTCTTAGATGTCACTACACTAATTCCTTTATTACCCCTGCTTCCACCACATCAGATTTCACCCAGCGGCATTTTATCCCACTCTGACACCAATGTAATGGATAGAGAGAACTGGTGGGTTTTGAACCTGGCACACTGCCACAAAGGCAGTGCACCAGAAAAGAGTGTTAGCCTGCTGAGCTAAAGACCCACACTATCTACTCGCAAAGGCAGTTGATCTGTCTTGTGTTGACATTACTGTGCTATTGTCCTTGCAGCTGATCTATAATTATAATATTCATTCTAACAAAATAGAAAATCAGTCATCTCCTACTCAACAAATTTTAAAATGATACTGCAGTTATTATTAATGTTTGAGCCTTATTACCCTTGTAAGCAATCAGAACACAGGAATATATATGTTTGAGTGGTACTTTAAAGTGAAAAGCTGGCAAATGGTCACTTGGTCAATAATGTTGTGTAGTCTACAGTACTGATACAGGTATATTAATGGCAAGTTATGCTGTACGTTTACTTAGCAAGCTATTATGTCTATATTTTATGTTTTACAGTTACCATTTTTTCTCAGATTAAACATGTACTAAAAGTGTATGTGTTTTTGTGTTTGTGAGTAAGATGGAATGTTACAGGTCAGGGCAGGAGATGTATTAAAATATCAGTTTCACAGAAAATTTAGTGGTGGTCTTTCCGAGTCATCTACCATACCAAGGAATGGGGTTTAAATATGTCCTTGACACAACGCAGAAATTAACTGGATTGACTTACCTTCACTAATGCTGTGAATCTTAGTTTGTCCTCTGGGGGGCTCCCTCCATGTGCTGGGTATTCCCAATCTAGGTCCAGCCCATCAAAACCATGCTTCCTCAGAAAGGTGATGGATGACTGGATGAAGGTACGACGGTTTTGAGGAGTAGCGACCATATTTATAAACCTGATGAAATGAGTCGTTATGTATGTCAACTTTCACCCACCGTACCTGGACTGAGCATACCCCTCACAGGACACTGATTGTTTTGGTGGTGTAAAGTGCGGACAGCGTTGCACAGGAGGAGTTTACAATCTAGGATGCATGGAGATTTTCCAAGACAATGCAAATATTATAAATTGGCTGTGAATCAGTCTGGTGTTAAACTGAATATAAAGGGCAGGTAGGGTAACGTCTTTACAAGAAAAGAAAAAAAAAAAGAGAAAAAACTTACGGACTAATTCCATTTACCCAGCCTCCAACTGACAACAAGGTCTTCAGATTAGGGTTTCTGAGAAAGGTTAGAAAACAGCAATAATGCAACAGCTTACTAAAATACTAATAAAAAACACAACTATGTGATTTATTTTAGACCAAACAAAAACCTCTCAAATCCCCAAAGTCACAAAAACTTACACATTCTTCAAGTCATTTAAAGACTTGTACAGGGTCTCATCATTCCACTCTGTGGTTGTAATCTTGTATTCATTGTTAATGCTAGCAAGAAAGTAAATGACATGGGTGCAAAGGAAAGGGTCCACATGATCAGGCGTGAACTTTCCAAGTCCTGGTCTATATTGGGACCAGTTTGTGAAGTAGCACACCAGCTTGGTGGATGCAGCTAAGGAAAAAAATATAAGGGTTTAACGTCATTAAACTAAGAAAGCATGATTGCTGAAAATGACCATTACATAGTTGTTTTTTGGTTAGCAATTGTGTGCTTAAACAATCATCACTGTATTTACATCAACATATATTGCAAAATATTGATGTTGGGTACAATACAATCCTTTATATGGCAAACATATTGAAATACACTGAATTATAATTATCAGAAATTAGTTGCTTATCTATAAGACATGCTTACCTATTTGAAACAGTAGAAGGCTGCCTAAACCAAAACAAGGTTACAAGTGTCATTCATAGTGTAGAATATATAAAAAGCATGCACTTTTAAAAATTAAATACACATGTATTTATTTTTTTTATGGTGCTTACCTAAGAGTATTATGAACCGAGCCATTTTGGGTATTTAACAGCAAGCTCCTTAAATAAATAAATTAAATAAACAAACCAATAAATAAATAAATAAATGGGACAAACTGGCACTGCTACTTTTTAAAATATTAATTGAAATGAAACAGATAAGGCATTTTTCACCTCGTTAAATCCAAAATATTAAAAAAACTGAGTGCATTTACATAGTTAATTATGCACAATTAATTGTGCATGAATTCACATTTATAGTGCAGCATACTGTGATTGATGAAGATGAATTATCATGAGAATGATACCACATTCATTCTCTGATTCTTCGGTTGCATTACATGCAATGTACACAGCTAGCCACTGCACAGCAAATGTGATGCATACATGTTGATATAAGCATGCATAAATGAAATAACATATTTACCTGCAGATTTACCCGGCAGAGTGTGAAATGCTCCTCAGTGTACACATATATATACCTTTTTGGTAGTGTATTTGATTTGTTAATCACAATAGGTGCCAAAGTGCAAGTGATAAGTTTATCATTTAACAGTATAAAAATGCCACTTATGTTCACCACCAGCTGACCTTATTAACTAATTATAAATTATTAACAGAAATTGTGGCATACGTCAGGAAGTATTTCACCTACATGCAAATTCACCTGAGTTTTCATAATAAGCTTTTACATTTCTAACTGTATGATTTTTCTGAAAAGTTTCTGGCATTTTGTACCATTTGCTCATGGGCTGGGTGCAAATATGGATCTTATCCAGTGTGTTGCTGGGAGCCTATCAGCATTGCATCTTTATTATTAATTTTGGATGTTATACAACTAAAGATATATCAGGCAATGAATCTGAAGTGTTTTTAAAAGCCATGTAGATTGACGGAAACACGTTTTCCTGATGCTATTTTTGCTTGGATTGGCATTCAGAGGTAAAGGTGCATTTAATGGTGATTAAATTTTAAAAAGTTTGAAATCTGCCCAGCTGATGCTCTGACATAATAATGCAATAAGATTGAAACAATGCATGGATATTTCAAATACAGCAGGAATTACTGATATATGGTGGAAAGTTAACATGATTTCTAGTGCTTGTAGTTAAAATTCAATTTCCCAGAATTACTGGAATAATTTGTTATAGGGTATGTGTATGCCACATTGCTGTATATCTTAATGACTAATTACATGCTTAATAATTAAATATGTGGCCTGAAAAATGTAATATGCTTGAGAAAGTTGCTCACTCTAATTTGCACTGGTAAAATATTTGTATACATTTATATTTAAATATATAACAACACCAGAGAATTACAATACTGACATAACCCTTTCACAGACAATAATTAAATGGAAAATGTAGGTGCTGATTTAAAAATCACATTAGCTGTATGCACCAGTATATGGCTTTAATTAACAGCTGGTAGACCTAGTGCAGCAACAATAACTAGAAAGACTAGAACTAGAACTAACTCAGTGTGCAGCTGACTTTCCCCTTATGCTGTGTTTGCCATACCCATGGCTCTGTTTTATGGTATGATTGCTGGATAGTGATTTCAAGCCAACCTTAAAGACCATCAGCCTATAGTTTATAAGCCAATGACATATCAGAACAGATAGTTATTTTGTTCGGAAGGAAACGCGGGGCTTTAATAGTGCTTTTTTTCTAAGCCTGACCTGGTCATTTCAGGCAATGATGTCACCACACTCAATGTTGTGTTCATTAACAGGACCTCATAGTGGGATTGAAGAACATGTGCATAATCACTCACAATTCTTGAGCTGTCTTAAAATGAAATCAAGTAGACACACATTGATGCAAACAAAAAAAAGCTGTTTTGTTTAAATACAATTCCAACTTTTTATTGATATTTTACATGGGTTTTCCTGGTTTTTTATATCCAAAATGTTGGCATGTCCTTTTATAAATCTTAGCTATCGTTCAAGGAAACTTCCCTGGATGTATAACTTCAGGTCTCTTCCACACAGACGCTAAACACGGTTATCCAACCATCTCTCTGGATGATGTACAAAGTTCTAAAAACAGATATTATTGCAACATGGCAGTGCTGCGACAGTGTTACCTAAAAGTTAAAACGACACATAAGCTAGCAGAGAATAAACTCAGGAACTACGCTGTGCCAAAAACCAGCAAACAAATTCATTAGCAGCTACTGTGCTCATCTAAAAAAATTATAATAAATAAATTAACTGACAAAGCAATGATATGGTACATTTATACATACAGCTGTTTTTGTACATATAGTACTGATGGCTTTTATATGCTTGCACACTAATCATTCTTTGGGAAAATAAAAAGTGGCCTTTAGACCCATTTTTGTAGCAAGATAATCTGATTTCAACACACATCCCGTCTTTTACACAAAAGCAGTCTAATGTTTTGAGCAGCTTGCTGATGATTTGCTTACATTTATATTCAAATATTGTCAAATTCTTTCTCAGCAAAATCATTTCTTGTCAGGTAGGTTGGGGATCTGGATGTAGATGCTCTTCCACGTGAACGTGAGTTAGTGAAATGGCTACAAGTGGTGAAAGCACATATTTAATCTCAGTTGATCAGTTTAACTGACTGTATTACATGAAATTATTTAACTGCTTGAAGTCAATTATCACTGACTGACTTCCTGCACTAAAAACTCTACTTCCTGAAGTATGAATTAGAAAAAAGAGCTGAACACTATCCACCCATTCACAATAGGTTTTTTGCAACATACAAAACGTTTTACAAAATTGTTATATTTAATAGAAAATCACCCTGAAATCCATACATATGAAGTTCAGCGGTGAGTTACTGATCGTAGTTTTACTAGACCCTGACACAGCATGTCATGTTGTTACTGATAAACTCTTAGACTTTAAGCAATTAAATGGGTTTGTTTACATACTGATGGTTTTGCTAGAATTGTTGCATACCCTGTGTAAGGTGAGATAAAACTTATGTATCAGTTTCTGAATACAACCACTGACAGTACGGTATGTCGGGTGTGTTTTATGTACTGCGTGAAAGGATTGTCTTCAACATCTACAGCATGTTGTCTGGAAAGAGACGGGTTGTGTTTTAAGCTCTAACACTGCTGAGCACGCAACTAAAATCGTGGAATTGGTTTTCACTTTTGTATTTTGTTTTATGTCATGAAGAACGGTATTAAAAGAAAACATGGCTCACAATTAGACCACATGCTCCCAAGTATAAACGTCTACACATTTATCTGCAATAATAAAAAATAAAGATCTGTTTTGGTCTCAGTGTGATGCTTAGGCATGCAATTCCACATATAGCTATGTGAGTCAACATTCTTAAAAGACTGGCACGTTCAAGTCGTACATTATTAAAAACTCTTTCAAAGGGAACAGTGCGTCGTAATGAAGACAAAAAATAACTAAAATATATTTAAAAGGCTGTGTACGTTTTTAAGTTGCAGGATAATTGCACCCATTACAAATGGAGGGCTGTATGTTAAACATTGTCACAGGGCACCAACCTGCTGTAGCATTTAGAGCTTAGTGGCCATTGTTTCCATCACTGGGTTACTGTAAATTGTTTTACAAATGATTATGTAATGTTCTTTTGAAATTCCCTCTGACATAAGGAACACGTACTTCTCATTACCTACTGTCAATGATCTACAGGATATATGGGGAAATCAAAGCAAAGCGATTGCCTAGATGTGACTGTTTGTTTCAGCAGTCTTGAGGGAAATAACCTTGCTCTCCAGGAAAGCGTGTCCGCCCGTCTTGCTCGTCAACGTAAGCTTTGAAAGCGGTGAAAATGTACCAAAAGTCATGCTAGATCACAGGTGCCAACAATGTCAATGAATAAACTTATGAAAAACACATTTGTAACCGAAATTTAAAAATAGGCACATAACATATACAAACTAATTAGATACCCAGTTACAAATGGAAGTGGCGCAGAATAAAAAATTGTAAGCATCAATTTCAACAACACATTTTTCAGCTGCACTAATTGCACCTACGTGTAGTGGACAAACAGGTACTGACCACACAGGTCACCTGCAGCATTCTTTGCTGCTGCTGTTAATTGGTGGCAAGACAACATTAGATCCAGGGCTTTCCCTGTGTTCCTACATTATTTATACATGCAGTTAAACATTGGGTCTTTAAGGTTTGTCAAGGCTAAAAAAATAAATATTTTAACTCGATTCTTGGCAGGCAAAAGTAATGGCAGTTTCAGATGGTACTACAAATGTGCTTTTGAAGTAGGCAAGGCTGTATAGACTAAGAAAAACTGTTTGAGGAGTGTGTCAGCAGACATTTGGTAAAACTGAAATCAGGCTGAGAGGTACACAGATTTTAATGTAGTCTAGGTGAGCTTCACTGGACATGGTTCATTGGCCATGCTGCTAATGCACGGACGTGTATTAACACCTCATCAGATGTGTTGAACGACTCTTCTCGCATATTTGCAACAGCGCTTACTGTTCCATCAGGACTCTCTGGCCGTGTTGGCCAGAGTGTAGCTATGGGTTTGAGCACCTTTATAAAACAGATCCTAACCAGGCTATAACACAGCTACAACAGCCCTGCCTGCCAATACATTTTAAAGTACACTTTTAGTTGCTCTCCTTCAAATGTTTCAGGAACTTTCTGATCGTCAGCATGGCTACAGAACATGTTTCTGCGTTACACCATTGAGCTGATTCCGTAAGCATGTAGGTTCTTAAGCAATTTACATGAAATATAATGGGACACTATAAACTCTTTTTGATCTGCATGTTGCTAAACCTATTTAAACTCTTAAGCATATAATTTTTCTCTGGGATTTAAGCTTGTAGTCTTCTTTTAAGCAAGCTCATTGTTCTCCAGACTAAGAGCAGTTGGTTGAATGTACAGTACCAGTGTTTGTCCACTACTCGTATTACTATCAACGGTATTTAATGGTATATGATGGATTATTGATGTAATAAATGTCACAGGTAAAATTTTGATCAAGTACATAAACATTCAATTACAGAAACTCACCAGTATCAGTGAAGATTCCTGCTATGTGTAGCTCTAAAAAAACTATTTAGGGACAGAATTACCGTGTGCTGGGACACCAGCTTCCTGAAAAATGTGTCTTTCACATTTATGTTACCATAAGGCAAATTTTCAAAATTTTAATTCACAATCAGGTTGTCCAGTCACCTTGTGCCCAGTCTGCACTCTGCCAGCATACTTTGTCCCACAGTCTTACAAAAGTGTTTTGTTTTTCATAAAAAAGAATAAAATCACGAACGATAGCAAGTTATTGTCTTTTTCAACATACCTCCCCATCCTCCACCCATCAGTTCATTCATCCATCTATCCACCCACCCACCCACCTACTTATCTACTGGCCCCCATTATACATTCAAAAAAAAATCCCTTGTTGCCCCACTCCTCCCCACCTGAATACTTACAAAGTCACTAAGGTCAAATAAGTGTATCTTGCAAACAAACTTACAGCTTGAAGCAAAACATTCATAGTTCAGTTAGGCCAATGAGAGAGATCAATGAAACAACAAGAAGCAACATGGAGCCACATGGACTGAGGGTCTTGGCAGTGTTCTGAACCATCATTCCAGTTCCTGAGGGAAACAGGAAAGCAATTAGGCCTTCAGAATTGTGGCAGAAAAAACCAATTATACATATTCTGGATTTCACAAATAATTTGTTCTAATGCTTGTAATTAAGTGAAAGCAAGAACACTAACAAAATAAGAAAATATTCTAATGAGTCAAAAATATTTTACAAATTATCGGACTCGCTACTTATCAGTAAATGGAAGCTTTATTATTAAAATATTTCAATTTTTTTTTTTCTTCAAAATCAGCTTTGCAAATACTCCACCATAAGTGAATGCATATTATGCTGGCTGTAAACCCCAAGTTGCAAACTGGAAAGACATCAAACTGTAGACAGTTAAGCTTTTATAATGATGGTGTTCAATTTTTAAACTCCACAAACAGCTCATTTAGACGTCAGTTACATCAAGCAGAAGCTGGCCAAAATAGCACTGTTCTCTAGCGACTGGATTAAAAAAATGTGGGCTGGAGCACCCAATCGAATCCAATGGAATTGAACAAGTGATGAATGGGAAGCGAGGTGAACCTTATTCGTGATTAAACGATGCATCGTAATTCCATCCAACATGGGTTTGGAAGCCTTATTTCACAAATCTCTAGTTTGGCACCACATCTAACATGTAAAACAACTGTGAGCACTGAGTGACATGGCTATGCTGTTGTGTTCTAAAGCAACAATTATCTCATATCCAATTGTAGTTAGGTTGATCCTTATAGCTGGCTGTATTCCCATGGTGTATAACTAATTAGTCAAATTTAGCAGAGCAGTTATTTGGACTAATTTGCAGTACACATTTGCCAAATTTTAATCAGCATTACGTACTTCATTCATTAAGTTTAAGTTTATGTAATGTGTTTTAGTTAAGTGCTTTGCTGTTGGTTTATGGTTGCAGTGTTATATGAGTTAACAAAATAAATTAAAAAAAAATCAGCATGAAAGTAGTTCTGAAAAATTATTAGTCACATCCAATAAGAAACTCATCAAAAATGTCCTATCAAAAAAAAAACAAGAAGAGGAGAGTAAATGTGTGTGAGTGAAAAGGAGAATGTTCTAGAAGGCGAGCCCTAAGGTGAGATAAGTGTGCCTCATGGCCTCTCCGGTCTTGTCTCACCTGAGTCCCGGGACACGATGGTCTCATGTGGAGCTCCGTCACCTCCTTCCCCCCAGGCACGAATCTCCAGCACCACATAGCCATTGTCCTTGGGCAGGGGGAGACTGATGGAGGTCTTTCCCTTATCCAAGACCTTCAGGGCTGACTGGCCCTCATGTTTATAGAGGACCTAGGAGGGGCGCAGCACATGACAGTGATGGGGAAAGTAGAAGACTCATCAATAACAACTGATATGGGCCAGTTTGGGCCAATTCTAACCATCCTGTTTGATCATAAAATGAAGAATGTATATTTACGTATTTGGTAGCCGATAAATTTTGTCTGTCGACATTTGTCCATTGCCCATATGTGTACATATAGTGACAGTATAAATAAATGTAACAAATGACCTGATCTTCTGAGCTATAATAAACTTCTTATCCGCCTGTGCTTTATGACAGTACTGAAGGTAACTAAAAAACAATGTGAAAAGCTTCGTAAATGTAACTGGCTTATTAAAAGTGACATGATCTAATTACACAGTATGGAGTGTGTATGTACATGCAATAGGGCATGTAGATAGCTGTCTGACACAGTAAAACCCAGAAATTGTGAATACTTGCTATACGTCTTCCACAGATAAACTACAATCTTGTCACAGCTTTTTGAAAATTATTTCAATAGATTTGTGTTTTGGATCTCTCTGAAATAATTTAAACTATTTAATATTTTAAATAATTCACTTGGGGTTTCATATCGTTTGGAATAAAGTTTTGAAAAATTAATAAGAAAGAAAATTTCCAGCCATATTTTATCTGCTACAACTGAAAAAAAAATTTAACAAAATCATTTCTAACTGCAGATAGATGCATAATAAAATAAACACATGTCAATGTACAAAGTGGTAAACATGTTTTACCTTGTAACCAAGCACAGCAGATTCATTCTTCATGGCCTTGACATGATCCCACATGACAGTTACCCACGATCCATCAGTCTTCCATGACACATTGCCCGGGGGACGGTTTGGGGCTATGAAGGAAGAGAAGAAATAGAGGGAGAATTTACAATTACATAAATCACAGCAAAAATGTAATACTTAACAAATTCTGTAACATTTATATGTATATTCAGCACATTTATAAAAATTTGAAGCAACATATCTAAATATTACCACACTTGAAGTACTTTGACGCAGGTTCTCAGTTTATAACATTTATAACATTGGCAAAAACTGTGCTCTTGGGTCAGAGGTGGTCTTACGTGGCTTTTTGGTGGTGACAGAGGTGCGTGGAGAGGGTGGCCCAGTGCCAGCGCTGTTGTAGGCCAAAACCGTGATGTGGTACAGCGTGCTGGGCCGCAGCCCCGTGACCCGTGCTGTCATCTCCAGGCCAGCTGTTCTGACACGGTCAGCTGCTGCCTCCTTCTCGTGGTGACGCCAGTATCGAATCTGAAAGAAAGCACACAGCGGCCATTTTGTGTGTGAAAGCGCACGTCACAGGATGCTCTTAATAGGGGAGGCTCTTTAACATGGTGTTTAATCTAAACTTTATCAAAAATGTTGAGATACATTCATAAGTAATAATACACTTAATAAAACACTCTGGGTAAAAAATAAAAATATTTAATCACTGCTGCCTTCTCAAAAAAAAAAAAAAAACGCACAGCTTTCAGTTTTTATGTTCATATAACTGAATATTTTATAAAGAGAAATTACTTTTGAAATATGCATTTAAACATCTATTAACTGACTGATCACATATTCATGATAGCAGTAAACATTATTGGTCAGTAACTTAACTGTATGCACTGACAAGTAAGAATAAAACATGAAATGTGATCTGAGCCTTTTTTTTTCTTTTTCACCTGTACTCGTATTACCATAGTTCTGGACTTTAGCACTTTTTTGTCAGCACAACTTCCAGTCACAATTCTTTGCTATCATATCACTGTCAGAAATCACTGATAGTCAGCATATCAGTAAATGATACAATGTATAAGATGATTAAAGAGCCTTCAAAGAGTCCGATAAAAAAAAAATACAAAAGGACTTTACCAGAGGAAAAAGTAGATTCAAGAGTGTGTTAATTAAATACAGGAAATCCTTAAAGCCTTATTTGAGTTTTCAGTCAAAAATATTATCTCTTGAGTTGTAGATTTCCCTCCTCACTTTGCCAAGGTTCAAATCCATGTGCTGCATAACTGTACCCTGAATGCTTCGTTTAGTGCAGGGGTATCAAACTATGATCCTGGAGGGCTGCAGTGGGTGCAGGTTTTTATTTCAGTCAAATTCTGCTATTAATTTTTAAAAGTTTTAAAAGCATGACAAAAACTTACTGAAATTGCTTCATATAATTTTTTAACAGTTATAGTATAGCTTTAATCTTTAAATCCATTTGATACATGATCACTTGAGTCACTGCTCCTGAATAAGCAGTCTTTGTCATTGGCAACTGTTTCTGTGGTTCATTAATTATTACAAATTGAATGCAATTAATGATTACTGGTTTGAATTAAACACCATGTTAAATTATCCAGACATATTCTGCTCAGGTTCTGCAGTTACTGCCTTTGTAATATGTGATTTATATTTTTTTACAGACCTGAAAGCAGAAGAGTCTCACTTTTAATTTTCTGCTGTTTCCTTCTCTCACTTGGTTAAGACAACTAAGTGCAGACAGATGGAAATGATCAGGAAAAATTAAGAGAAGCAAGGATGTGTTGCTAATTTATGTTTAATTAAGACAATGGTCAAATAAAAAAGAATGAATTGGTTGGAGGAATAACCTGCACCCACTATGGCACTCCAGGACCATACTTTGGACAAGGACCATACCATGTGGCCATCTGCTGGCAGCAGAGGGAGCTGTGGCAGGATTACAACAAACATGAGATGCCAACTGCAAACAGGTACTGGTTGTTATAAAAAAAAAAAAAAACTGTTTGCTTTTGTCTCACAGACTAAAGTGATACTATGTGTTGTGTCATGAAAATTTCCTGCAAGACAAAATTAGTCTTCAGTGTGTTGCTTAAGCCTTGTGAACAATGCCTGACCTCGTAACCCCGCAGAACATTCGTGGTCAGTTGTGGTGCAGGTTCCCAGGATACGAGCATCTCAAATGCAGTCAAGGCAGTGGCGTTGATCTTTTGGGGGGAGACAGTAGGTGCTGCAACACAGGGGATGGGAAGGTGGCATAAAGTCAAACTCAAGACACTGGTCTACTCTAGCAGCTCCCATTGATGGAGACCAAAACAACAGCAAACTCTCTTAGCTCTCAGCTTAATTAAAGCTTTCTGTTAGGCACCGCACTGTCTGACAGCCTGACATCAAAGTCACATGGGAGATCTAATTTCAGTTCGAACATGATTACTTTTCTTGACAGCACACATTCATTTCCCTCTCATGGTAAAAATCTAAGACGTACTCGTTTTGCTCCAAGGATGTCTCTACAGAGTGTTCAGTATAAATTACAAACAGCTTTACATATGTTTTTTTTTAATTTGATACATGTCTGTCAATGCCAACATCTTCTGACGCAGTAACAGTTTGTCACCCGTGCTTTATACTTTGCTAATCTGTTCCAGGTCTTTGTTATATAGACAGCACTGAAATTCCATACAATGCTCACCTTCCTCTGCAGAGTGGACCACAGCCATCTGGCTGAACGGCCCTTCCCCAATTCTGTTGTATGCCTTGATTTTGACCTCAAATGGACAGTATGGGGAAAGACTCTGATTGCTGTAGACATAGCGTGATGACTCCACGTTGGGGACCTTCACCTCCATCCATGTAGGAGAGTTCTTCTTGCGGAAAGCCAGGATGTAGCCAAAACTCTCTCCGTTCTGGTATTCTCGAGCCATAGGCTATACCAGGAACAAAGAAGGTTACGGAATTTAATTGCATCTCTGTAAATCTAAGCATTCCATCACATTTTTCTTGTTTAGCTTAAAGACACATTTGAGACTTGACACTTATAGTATTTAACATTTGAAGACTACGGGACCAGACAACATCCCTGGCAGAGTGCTCAGGGGATGTGCAGACCAACTAGCAGATATTTGCACAGACATCTTCAACATCTCCCTGAGCAGTGCTACCATCCCTATATGCAGCAAGACAAGTCATCATCATTCCTGTGCCTGAGATGTCTCCAGTGTCCTGCCTCAATGACTACCGACCCGTTGCATTCACATCTACCATCATGAAGTGCTTTGAGAGGCTGTTTATGAGGCACATCAAAAACCTGCTGCTCCCCATCCAGGATCCCCAGAAGTTTGCATAGTGTCCAACCGCTCAATGGACAACGCCATCGCCACCACGTTGCACCTAACCTTCACCCACTTGGGCAAGTAGGACACCTATGTTTGCATACTGTTCATAGACTTTAGTTCAGCATTTAACACCATCATTCCCCTGCATCTGACTACAAATCTGAGCTTGCTGGGCCTGAACACCTCCGTCTTCAGATGGATCCTGGGCTTCCTAACCGAAAGACCTCAGTCAGTCTGGATCAGCAGTAACACCTCCAGCATCACCACACTGAGCACTGGAGCCCCACATGAGCATGTATGTGTGACTGTTTGTACTCTTAACTTTTAACTAATTTTGTCTGATATAATAAATAAAGTGGGTATTAACCATAACATAATACTGGTGATTATTTTGTTGCACAGAATTTTGTTGTGTGCAACAGCTATCACATCACAACAGATACACACAAACTCACGGTCCAGGTGATGATGAGCTCATGTCGGTCTCCACCTCCCCCTCCAAGACCGCTGGGTGCCACAGTGGGAGCTTGATGGCCAGCACAGAAAACAGCATAAATACAACACCAAACCCACAATGCCTACTGTACACTGCAGTGTAGCACACGTTTAGTATGCCTATTGCACTGCAGTGTAGCATACAGTCAGGATGCCTATTGCACTGCAGTGTAGCATACAGTCAGGATGCCTATTGCACTGCAGTGTAGCATACAGTCAGGATGCCTA
>JABJVR010047843.1:0-26349 GCA_025773905.1 Chitala chitala
CTCCTCAGTGTAACGTGTGTAAGCCTTCTCCTCAGTGTAATGTGTGTAAGCCTTCTCCTCAGTGTAACGTGTGTAAGTCTTCTCCTCAGTGTAACGTGTGTAAGCCTTCTCCTCAGTGTAACGTGTGTAAGCCTTCTCCTCAGTGTAATGTGTGTAAGCCTTCTCCTCAGTGTAACGTGTGTAAGCCTTCTCCTCAGTGTAACGTGTGTAAGCCTTCTCCTCAGTGTAATGTGTTGACCCCCGTCTCCTCAGTGTAACATCTGTAAGTCTTCTCTGTGTAATGTGTGTAATCCTTCTCTGTGTAATGTGTGTAAGCTTTCTCCTCAGTGTAATGTGTATAACTTTTCTCCTCAACGTAACTATCCACCCTACAATATACTTACAAAGTATGTAGTCCTCCATGCCTCTTTAAATCTGCTGTACATTTACATGTGCATTTTATTGACCATGAATTATGAAAGCAAAAGTAAAAAAAACTGTAAAAACTCTGTATCCATACATTATAGAATGTATGAAATTAACATTTTAAAAAGAAATGCTAGTTATATTTGTGTGTAGATGAATGGTAAATGGAATTTGAGTTCCCAATTATATATATACGTACTGAGTTTTTTCTATTTTTCGCATATAATAATGGTAGACCAGGCTTTGTTCCAGTACTACATCATTCCTGAAATGATTGTGGGTTTCAGTGAATTGTGAAACGGCTTTGCCTTATCAGGTCTAAGCAAACAAAGGGAGAAAAGTGATATGTGACGGTAAGGTGTAGCTGACAAGATATCCTCCCTGCCTCCTTCGGATTTGTCTGGCTAAGCTCATGAAACATTAAGCAACGACAATTCCAAAAGATCAATAGTGAGTACAAACCTAGTCAAGGTGTTCACAGCACTTGGCTTACATATGAATTCACCTCCCATACGGAAGACTGAGCATCGAGAACCATTGTTTTTCTACCATAATAAAACTTACTTCCACGATAAAGGCTCCTCCTCCTTATTATTATTATTATTATTATTATTATTATTATTACATCTTTGCATGTTAAGGAAAGGTGGGGCAGTTTATCTAACTGCTGGAGAAGTTATCCCAAACCCATGATATACGAAGGAAAAATAATGTCTTTATGTTAATGCATTGTTTAAGAGACTTCAGGCTTATGTCTTCGTTATACCTGCCCCTCCTCTCGCTCATCGATCTCCGCGCGCTTCTGCAGATTAATTCGTTGTAATTGTTATTATAAGTTACAGCCCAAACAAGCAGTGAGCGCTGGGGAGTGCAGTGACAGGCTTGCAACGAAAGGTCGCCTAACCCAAACAGGCTTATCTGCTCTAAAGAAGTGCCGTTAAAAAGCGATCGATTGAAGACTCGTTGACCGAGGAAGCTCTGAATATTCTGCGGGGGCTGACCGTTAAGCACAGAAAATATGGGTCGATATGTTGAGAGGCTGGGTCTAAAGGCCTGCTTTAAGTTTTAGTAAGTGGCTGTTCCCCGGTTTGGATCTCGGTGACCCCCCCACCCTTTGCTTCAAGCCTTACAACAAGATC
This sequence comes from Chitala chitala, assembly GCA_025773905.1. Lineage (NCBI taxonomy): Eukaryota > Metazoa > Chordata > Actinopteri > Osteoglossiformes > Notopteridae > Chitala > Chitala chitala. The sequence goes on from JABJVR010047843.1 coordinate 1,545, forward strand.
CTTGTTAGTTTTGACTAATCACGTATTGATTGAATCTAAACAATCGTAACAAATGACCATTGTACAAAGCCCAGTGAGGACCAGCGCTTTCGACTTTAGGTTAACAATGATATTGCAATGAATGGAAAGTTACAACTTACTTAAAACGGGTTTTTAAAAATTGGCAATCCCAAGACCATTAAAAAGTAACGCAAGATAACTTAATACAGCTAAGACTGGCCACAAATTTTCTAAACAGGCTATACAAGCACATGGAAAGTATTAGAGAGAACTAGTAGTTACGTGTAGTTCTACTTAACCTTTCTCTTCCTGTATAGTATCAGTGATTAGTATAGAAAAATCACAATTATAATTTTCTTTAAGGAAGGTTTAGCATACACTAAAAAATCATTTAGTTTGATACACTGGCCACAGTTTTAACTACACTCAATATTATGGTAATGTTTGTCGTATTAAAACGAAATTGTGCAGTACAGTATATAAATAAAATCAATGAACACCAGTTCTCTGATGAAATGTAATATAGACAGAAAAACAGCTGAAAGCGACATTTAATGGTACATTTCACTCTGGAGTTGGCGCTCCATCTGGTGGTGCAACTTGGAATTGCATTATGACCTTGGACGCTTGAGGCATGCAAATTATTCAGCTCATTGCCATCTTATTTTCATCAGTTCATCAGTCTCTACAGGAGGAGATAAAAACACGTAATGTAACTGAATTTGCATAATTACAGATGGATTCATTATAAAGCAAAACAAGCATATCCAGTAGTTCAGCTGTGATTAATGTATAGTATCTTGAAATGAACATGTTGGTGTTGCCTGTCTGACATTTATATCCTTGTTCGGTTTTTTATCTTACCATTATGAGTGATACTCGTAATTAACTCTCTCCATGAGTTTTGTCTCCTGTACATTTATCATTGTTTGATGGCAAAATGTAAATAGTAGTATACTACAGTAATTTACTAAATTGTTTTTATAAAAGCTTTACAGAACCTGCATACCATATTCAACATGGAAAGCATCTCTCGTTTCTCGAAGCAGCTCATCAGGTTTGTACATGATGTTTAACAATGCTATTGCAAGGTGGGGAGGAAAAAAAACCGTGTGAATTGTGCTCAAAAGCCCTGGGTCGCAGCGTAAGGTCATGTGACCTTACGTGTCATCCTCAAGGGTCTCCTGTGGAGGAGCAGGTGACACCCCAGCAGAGGGGGCATGCAGAAGCGCGCTGGTGTCCTTGCTGCAGGCTCTCAGTGACACGTCTGCAGTTTCTGCAGCTCGTTCTTCCTCTCTCTCCCGCCAGGGAAATGTCCCCGTCTCACCTGACTCGGCTGTGGAGGTGGAGCCAGACGACCGCATTTCACACCTGGCCAAACCCAAGTTCTGCTCGTACACTTTTCAGTGATTGGGACTGTTAATGGTTGGGGCATGTTCATTACCTGGTGAAACCTGTGCCGGTCGTATCCATTTGATCTCTCGAAAATATACGGCTGCCAAAACAACAACCGCCCACGAGTCTTACGAAACTTGTTTTTGTGTTGCTTTATCGTTTGTTTTCAAAGAGAATGTGGCACCGAAAAACCTAGCATTTGCTTTTGTTTTGACTCTGTTTTGCCATTTATATTCATGGTAGTACAATGTGTGATTTCATTGTCTACATGTTAACTTGCACCTAGCCACCTTCCACCTTACTGTTGCCAAGTAACAGTTCCACATAGCAATATGCAAATGCCACGGACAAAGGTTCCTGACTTTTAGCTAAGAGACTTGTCGGGTCTTGCTTAATAAGCATGTTTACTGTAACGTGATTTTAATATCATGCTTGTGAAAGCTCAGTCTTTGCATACATTTACTTGGTTTCTTTTTGTCAGGAATAGGGGACTGACATGACACCTAAATAATTAATAAATTCCAGTTTGGTTACAGTTGGACTGAAATACAAATATTTACTTTAAAAAAGTTTATTATTATTTTTTTGAACCACTGCCTGTTTCTGTCCTTTCACTCACATTCAGCTGAATAACCTACATTCTGTCAGATCGATTTGCATAAATTTGCATGTCAGGTGAAATTTTACCTTTAAAATCATTACATGGGAGAGCCAGTTATATTAAGCCGGACAAGACTGACATGACCTATTAATTTAAAGTGTCAAAATGATCTATGGAAGCCGCTCTTGTTCTGATTAATTATCCGGTTGGCTTTCTGATAGTGCCAGTTCTTAGTGAGATGTTGAGTCTGTGCTTAATTTGCAATAAATTGAGCCCTTGCTAAAAGTTATATTTGTAGATACCATAATGTTTAAGTATGTTCAAGTTTAACTATTATTGATTACCCAAAGAGTTGTCATTAAGATATCGTTAAGAAAAATGGAAAGGGAATCATGTCTTTTAGGAGAACGGAGACAAAATTTGCCCACTGAATAAAGAACATGAGTGATGACTCTGCTGTCCACTATATCTGATACTGTTGAAAATAAATGTGTATGGAAGATCAAAGTAGGCAATTGTTGGTAATGGATCTGTTTGTGTGTGTGTGTGTGTGTGTGTGTGTGTGTGTGTGTGTGTGAGAGAGAGAGAGAAAGAGTGGGGGGGGGTCTTAACATTACACTGAAATCTTTTAGTATGAGCCTTTATAAAGTATTCAGTTGTATAGATAGTTAAACTACTGCATTTTTTAAAACAACTATTCTTTCTGCTCTGTGACACTGCGAGTCACTGTTACATAATTTAAAGACAGTGGCTTTTTTGTAGCCATAAAAACGTTTGGTGCCTACATTTCTGAAATTATTTAATGTATTTTGTTGCATTTGTGGCGTACACAGCTACAAAGCCTACAAAGCCACACTGTCGATGTATATCAATGTATTCGACGAATGTACAACCTCAGGACGTCAGCGACAGAAAATTAAACAGGCAAGTCAGTGGGTGTTACCCACGACTTCGTGAGGAGCGCGTTCATGAACGGGAAGGAATATTGATGGCCTGCACCATCGAGAACGAGCTCCGCGGCTGAACTCAACAAAGACTGGATTGGAGCAAAGACTCTCATCAAAGGGCGAAGCTTAACCATTAGATTCTCCTCAGTGATCGTGCCTAATTGCTGGAGTCTGAGATTCCCCCATCCGGCCCCTGGAGGGCGATACCAGAGAGACAGGTGTAAATGGACCGGTGCCAGATTCCCCCCACCTTTTTTATAACTTGCGACACGGTCTTCAATTGCGTTTTGTATATTAATGTATTTGTTGTTTATTATGATATTTTGGATATTTAGGTGTCATAAACGGTCTGATAACATGTTAAAATTTACACCATTGTATTACAAACTACAAACATGGGTTATATAGTAATTTGAATACGAAATAACGACAAATACAGTTGTATTTTACTTTGCAAAATAGATAGCAATACAAGCAAGCAAACAGCTTAGACACATAACGCATTTATCGTTCAGCACTACTTACTGCGTAATTTTATTCGTTTTTTAATTCTCTGGAAAATCAAAGGAATCGTCATTGGCTATAAATTCAAATTATTCCGTCTGAACTGGTTTGTTTTGAATTCTTGTTTTGTCCACAAGGTGGCGTGCTTCTTTGGCCGATGTTTGCGGTAAACTTTCAGCGTTCATTTATGTGTACAGTTCAGATTATTAGTGTGGAAAACGAATAAAGACATGGGGCTGTGAACTGGCAGTGCGTGAATACAGTACTGACAAGCGAAATTAGTTGATTTCCTTGCGGAAATCGTAGACGAAATGAGTAGGCTACTGTTACCAGCTGGCCTGAAGCGGAATGTCGTAGTGTGTGTTATAAATTGCTACAAATACTAATATAGTAAAACAGCTATTTTTAATGCCAACAGACTCTCAAGGACTCATAGCTCCGGTTTGAAACGATCTAAAAATTCTGCTTGGGCTATCTAGCCCTGAACTATTCAGATACTTTTTAAATGCACTATGAAGTATGATTTGGTTTCAAATTGTGCTTTATGTGAAGTTCAGAATGATTTTTTTTTTTTTGGTGTTCCTATGTATATACAGTATATATTTATATTGTTGATATTGCCAATTAATGGAATTTGCGTTTTCGTTGCCAAGAAAACTTGCAACATTTTTGTGCGTACGGGAAAGGGTTGAAAAACAATTTTTGTACGCGCTTTCAGTATGTTTGGTAAGACCTACCAGGAAACAGCTTTGCACTTTGTCTACTGGAATGTAGATACTTGTTTTTTTCGTCGTACGTTATATACAGCGATAATATTTGTCGCTATAAATAAGGCCAATGAAAATGAAACATGCATCTTGCACTTTGTACAATTATTTTTACAATGAATGTTAACGCTGTTTGTGTATTTTGACGAAGATAATTCTAAGACAAACACGGTTTCATAGAACGTGTCTTAAAGCGTAAATTACTACGGTACTGTCCCATCTACACAAACGTTGCCCCATAGTAATGTTTGCGATCTCTTTTTATTTGTGGCGCACTGTAGCCGTGTCCCAGCGCAGACCGTCCCTTTCAGTGCCGTGGGCGTGGTGTGAAGTGGGACACAAACAGCCCAGACCCCGCTTCCTACATCAGCGCTGCTTGATCGCTCAAAACACGGCAGCCGCCGGACCCCTTTGTAATAAACGGGGGTCCCACGGTTCATGTTGAGCGTTGGGGTGTAACACTGCAGACTCTCTCAGTTGTTAGATGAGCGTCCCCGGCTCCAAAAGGTCTGCTTTCATGTGATCGGCTCTTAGTATTGAAGAGACAGCACTGTTTAATGCTGTAACTGGAATTACTGCGATCTCGGCACTCGAAAATATGAGTGGAGGAGAAATTATCTGCCAGGGTTGGTTGAGGAAGTCCCCTCCAGAGAAGAAACTGAGAAGATATGTAAGTATATACTAAATACATAGTATTATTGTTACCCGAGATTATTCAAATTTTATGTATTTTTTCCAATGATACGTTCTTTTTTCTTCTCTTATTCTTCTGTTATATATACAATTTTATTAAGAAAATATACATTTTCTTGTCTTTGAAAAATTTTAAACGTTATTTCACAACTATCTGCCATACACTGCCGAGTCCTTATTGTTAAAACGGGCTGTGTTTCGGCCAGCAGGTGTTCAGCAGTTGCATTTTAAACGTATAAATTGCAACATTATTATATTTGAAACATTAACGTCTGAGTCGGGTTTGTTTTGCTCTGCTTGGGTCTGCTGAGGTATTGATTTATGGAATTTTTAGGGATTGTTAAACAAAATCTTTATTATGGAGTCTGTTGTTTGGATGCGCGCCCTACGATGCAGTTTGTTTCACCGGATTGTTTTCCGTAGTAGTACGTATCGGGCAAATATGAACGAATATAGCGCATGGTGAACGGAATACATTTCAGTATAGACATTAAACAGCAACAAAGATAAGCAAAAGGGTGTGGGGTGAAGACAATAACTAAATCTAATTAATGTGCAACGTTGACAGATGCTCATTAATTAGATTTAGTTATTCTCTTCGATTTAGTTATTGTCTTTACAGAACGGTTTTGCAAAATTGCTGTAGTTACGCTATACAGCTGTAGCATCGCAGTCCCTAACAAGGTGTCAAAGACGGGTCATCGTTAGGATGCGCTGGAACTTAAGATCAGGTGAAATAACCTGATTTGTAGTAATAAGTTGTACATAAGGTGTTTTCTTCTGTGTATTCTAGATGAGAACTAGAAACCAGAAAATGTGTTAGCAGAACCCTCTCTTTTAACGTAAATTCTACAGTGTAGTAATGCAGTTTGAAATGCCTTGTATGGCAAAAGAGTTGTTTTTCTGTGGCAGTTATTGTCATCAGAAAATATATGCAAATAGCATACATTTTGTTTTTGATAGATGTTAAAAACAAATTAGGAAAATAAGTGCCACTTGATAACAAAAATGTATTTTTATAAATCAAAGGGTTAATTTTATGTAGAAGGGTGTTTAATGCATGCTATTTAGCCCTATGACACATTTAATGATGTATAAAATCACCCTATGTTATTCTGGGTTTGATTTCCTCTTTAATCGAATCAGTGAACCACAAATTTAACAGGTTTTAATGTAATATTTAGGAGTATCAGTAATTTAAAGTTATAATCTACAATGAACTACGAATGCCTCAGCTTTAACAGGTAGCATATCAGGAGACCTTGTTTGCCAGAGTAATTTTAATTTACTTGTTTGCTTGATCTGCGGTGGGTTGGCGCCCCGCCCTGGGCGTCCCCTGCCCTGTGCCCTAGGTGTTCTTGGATGGGCTCCAGGCTTCCCCATGACCCTTAACAGGATGAAGCGGTATAGAAGATGACTGACTAACTGTTTGCTTGTTTGTTACAAAATAGCCACATAATAGGCTACTGTGGTTTTAATTAAAGCTTTAATGTCAGTTTTATATGTTTTTGAAACTGGGTAACATTCCAGGTGTTGTCTGAAGGATTGTGTTGAAGGTGAAACTGTGCCAGTGTCATTTTCTTTAGCTGGGAGTCCTTGAAAAGTGGGAGTAGCCTGTATTCCCTCTAGCATGACGTTGCAATGAGGCAGCTGGTCAACAGTGAATGCACAAAGATTTCACATGATTCCAGGTTGTGACCACTCTGAAGTCACATCAGAGATTGTCAGTCATTTTTAGTGAAGTTTTGAATGTCATTGTTAGGAAGAACTAAGACGTTGTTAGGGGAGACATTTCCTTGCTTTTCTGAGTGTTATGTGATGTAGCCGCCACATTGTAATAACATTGTTTAGTATTAGTTTTACTGTTTGCCATGAATATTCTGACATTTGTACTTATTCCCTGTTCAGAATCCTCCCATCCACTAGTGGGCAGTAGCTCTAAGCTTAGATATGCTGTTGCTAGACTGTTGAAGCACCCATGGAACCCAGTAATGTAGTCAGTGCTCTGTTTTTAATATTAGTATTCCTGTCATGACTCCCTCCTATAACCTTTACCACTGTAGCTGTGATACCACAGCTTTTGTTTATGCAGCTGTATATTATGAATGCAGGGTAGTGGCCACCATGCTCCTTACTTGATCTTGCCCTTTTTGTCCTTATTCTCTGGTCAGTCTCTGCTCTGCTTTTTGGCAAAGCCTTTTGACTCTTTGAAGATGAGTCACTCACAGTGAAGCCCTGACTGTAGTATCTCCTTGAGCATCCTTAGAGAGTTTTAGCTGGAACATTCAGTATTCATACACTCCTTATGTCATCCCTGATGTGTCAAAATGTATGGATGGACCTCTTTCACAGTTAAATAAGTTTTGCTTTTAGTTGTGTAACTGGTAAATTAATCATAATAGTTCTTCATCTTCCAAAGACTCTGCAGGTTAGCAGCAATCTTTTTACGCTTTCAGATCTTGCCTTATCTTGTTCTATAGTTACAGTAGAGGTGCAGTACTATCTCTATAAAGTCACACAATGCATCACATTGTTTTACCTGTAGTCACAAAATTATGTATTAGCCGTTTCGCAAGCCCACTTCACGTGTCAAATATGTTGACCTATTGCAGGCTTAAAAATTACACGTCCATTTAAACACCCGGTGAAAGATGTGGCAGTTGATAGTCCACCAGGTGTGACACCGAGGTGGCATGCTTGTACTTGGCATTGCATTCACATAGTTCACAAATTTGATGTTGGAGGAAACCATAACAACTCCAGTAAAACACAGAGGAAATGTGGTTTGTACACAGACAAAGCTGAGACTGGAATGGCACCCTGGGTATGTGAAGTGAGGACGCCATCTTTGTAGCCAGCAAGACACTTGCGTCATGTAGAGTAGCAGCCAAATTAGCTGCATAATCCTGGTCTTTTGATACTGACGTCCCTGTGCTTTCTGCACAGCCTCATGGCTCATGTGATGTATCCAATCTGATAAAGGCTCAGGCTTGCAGGGCTAATAACGTAATTGAAGACACTCCGCGGGGTGATGCGCATTAGCCGCCTGTGTTCCTTTATGTGATCAAAATGCCACGGATGAACATGTAGGAAGAGCCCGTGTTTCACGAACAGTTTCTAATCAACCCATCTAAAATTCTTTCAACATTCTTCTTAAAACTAATTAGTCACGCAGAACAGAGCCCGTTTATTCTATGATATTGCTCTTATTGAGCGTATTAATTCTGGTGGTGTAAGTAGACTGAGGCCTTTCCCTACTTCTGTTGTGGGCTGAGAGAACACAGCTGGCTGGAGAAGTTTGGAAGCAATGCAATGCTGTACTTGTTTTGATAAAGAAAAATTCCAAATTTTACAAGGTGCTGTGTAAACATGCCGAGCATCAAATAACCATTTTTTTCCCTTTGAACTAGACTACAGCATCCAGTGTCTCTCTGTAGGACAAGACCGGTGTAACATGGTAAAATGTACGATTATAATAGCCATGCTCAAACATCACATTTGCATGTTGTGCTTTCAGGTACTGCATCCTGTGTGTCATGTTTTGTGTGTGTGTGTGCATAACAGGTGGTCTGGGACCAAATGCAAGAGAAACCAGTAAAACCCAGAACATATGAAAGGTATGTTCTGTAGAACACACATCAGGGCCACTGACACTAACAAAGGTGGTTATTAAATGTTTTTAGCCATGCCGCTCTATTCCCAGCAAACACAAAACGTTCGAATAACGTTGGCCAAATGTTCCCAACGTTCCCTAAACGTTTAGCTGACGTTATTCGAACGTTTTCTGTTTGCTGGGATTGCTGCTCTTCGCTATCACACATCGTTTGAAATATAACTGGATTTCGGAAGTGACGAATGACCCTGATGTTTCCCACTCAAAGACCTTGCTGTTTCCTGTTCCTAAACAAGCACTGATGTATGTTTTTATCCCCATCCCCAACCCTGCCTTTTCCAACTCTGAGCTTCACCCTTCCATACAGAAGCAGTGCTGCATCTTCTATGCTTAAAAAATGCAAAAAAAAAAAATGCTACAAATAGGCTTTGCAAATGATCCATGCAAAAGGTTTGACAGCTTTCCCCCCCTTAAACTTTATGTAGCGCTCTTTCTGTTTATTTCTAGTATAATCAAGTTTAAAATGGGGAAAGCTGCATTTTGATTGTCCAAATTTGTGTGGAGTTACAGCCTACATCTTGTACTGTGGAACCCTGACATCATTTCAGTGGAAAATCTCCTTGCATTATCCATCGACACATACCAGACAGATCGTATCATTGCTGTAACTGCAGCCTGCCCACTCCATGTTAAAGCAGAGTCCTGCTGCAAACAGCACAGAGATCTGTGAGGTGAGAGGAGGGGGGCGGGCTGCAGGGAAAGTGCCAGTTTCCAGTCTGCTCAGACAGCAGGTCAGGACACAGCACAAGCCCCAGGGGCTGTGGGGGTGCGGTGTTGTTTTTGTGGGGGTCTTTGGGAAGGTCGTGCCCTGGGATGTCTCTGGCTCTGGAGGAACGCCTCCCAGTTCCTGCTCCAGGAGGCTCTCTTGCCTCACTCCGGGCCTTGTCCTTGTTCCGTTATGCGTCGTCCTGTTTTTGGATGCCGTCCTGCATCCGGGGCCCGGAGAGGGAACCCCTGCATACAAGTGAGGAAGACCAATCAACACTGACCTTGGGCAAGTTTCCCTCAATCAAAAACCAAGTTTTTACAGTGAGCAGAAGACGAATATACCTTAATCAAAACCTGCTACTTTCCCTATGGATCTCTGCATCTTTGTTGAATAGCACATTGCTAGTATGTTGTCACGGTTACCTAGACACTAAGTGCTCTATTTGCCAAAAAGTTAAACGTCAGTACCAGAATGCCTTTTGCAAGTTTGAGCAAATACAGAAACATTTATTTTTAAAAACTGTGATCCCCAAAATATGCACAATAGCATTTTTTACCTTTTGTGGCCGTTTTTTTTTTTTTTTTTTTTTTTTTTGAATGCCGCTCTCTTCTCGCGGATCGCCAGTCTATCGGGAGTTTACAGCGCCGGCGGACGGATGTGTGAGGGGGCTGGATGTGGTCACGTTGCCCTGGGCACATCCTGTTCATCGCAGCGGCTGTCAGTAGCATTGTTCCACACAATGCTGTGGCCTGTGTCTGGGCGGGAAAGTGTCACTTTAGCGTCCATTGATGACTTCCCATGTTAACGGGCCACTGTTCTTGTCACTTTAGTGTTTCTTAAATTCTAAATAGTTTGAAAACGTTTAAACACCACATTTGTGAGGAGAAATACAGCGATGTGCAGGGGGCATTCCAAGGCTTGCATAATCTGTTGACAGCTATTTTTTTGGCTTCTGGACCCAGGACAATGTGTTTTTTTTTTTTTGTGAAATTATTTGTGAATGTTTGATTTGTCTTCGAAAGCGTTGGTTCAAAAGCGCTAGTCACGCAGTCACGTTGCTGTCAGTCAGTTGAGGCATGTAATGGGATTCACAATAGTTATGGCTTCAAGGGAACAGCTACTTATTTCTTCTAACGAAAGATCTCCAAGGCCACTGACGTAAGTAAACCAAGGCTAAGGTCACATGCAGTGCCCGCCATTGTATGCTGCTTATCGGAAAGACCGTATTTTATCATCACATGTAGCTGCAAAAGAGTTTCACAGTTTTAGCAAGCACAGGTCTTAACGGGAAACGCACACGTCTGCAGCTGAAAGAAGGTGATGTGGGAATTTGGAGGGGGGTTATACAGTGAGTGGTCTTAGGGAGAGCTGTGTGGCTGGGGGGGCTACCAGAAATGTTGTGTCATTACAAGGCTGTCAGCTGTTTTTCAACCTCAGAGATCTACGAGAAGAGAAAGCTCTCAGTTAATAAGATTTTGTGACTGGTCGCTTTATGGCACGTGGCATGATGAGCCCGGAATCCACTGGGCTTTACAAGGTGCCGTTGATACCAGTGACCTTACAGCAGGATTGGTCCTTCTTAATTAATCCATATTGAGGAGGTGTCACCTTCTCCTCACATCTGCGCTATTCCCTGGGGAGTTGTTAAAGTCAATCACCCAAATGGGTCCTAGGCTGACCTCTCGTTACTGAGGAATATTATGATTAGCGGAGGGTACGGTGGGTATTTATGTTTCAACAGCAGACCACCATCATGCGGATGACATCATAGGTGCAGGCCATGTTACAATTGGAACAAGTCAATTCCTTTTTTCTCCCTGCCCTGGGAATGTGTATTGCACTTGCAGTTGGGTTTCTTTTTGTTAATCATCAGGCCTGTTGGTTTATATTTAACTTCTTGCTTCCATTTTGTTTTGGTAAGAAAGTTTGCCTGAGCACGTAAACGGATAAACCACTTACTTGATTGCTGGGAACTGAAATGCATAACACCCCATAGCAGCAGTTTTTTTTTTTAAAACCTTTTAAATCCCACACAAGGATTATTTATTGTGAATTTCATACTTTTAAGAATTTTAAGGTATGATGCAAACTCTACCCCTGGCTCACACTAGCTGGTTTCATATTGAATTAAACTTTTTGCAGACAGAGGTGTGAATTCAAAACCCCTGCTTTCTTAGCTGAAATCCACATGCGTGGCTAACACTGCCTTTTCCTGTGACATCTAACGGACCCGCAGACTCGACCACATGGCAACAGATAACCTTAAATGCTGAAATACAACCAGAGAGACGATGTCTGACAGCCTTTCCCCTTAGCAACACAAACACTTTGTGCAACAGGAGAGGCACAGGAACATAAACAAAGAAAATGCTTCATGACGTACCTGTCGCTTTTTACATCCAGTCTATTTGCATTTGCTTTTGTCTCTGGGAATACATGACATTTCAACCTGTTTGTATTCAAACTTTATTTGAATTTACCCAGCACCCACTTGGGATTCTTTGGACAGCCCTCATTTTCATACTGTACTGATATTTGCATTTTTTTTTTGTGCAAATTTGTCACTGCTAAATCGCTGGGCAAATAAGGTGACTTGCTTAGTCCTGCAATTTGTTTTAACCATAAAGAGATCACAAAACACTCAGTATTCTCATCATTCTTTGCTTAACCACATGCCACAAAGATTTAAAATAATGATTAAGCGAATGTGTGTGTTTTTTTTTCTACCTTTCTAGAAATACAGGGCTGGTAACGCAGGAAGTTGTAATAGTTCTGAGGAGCTGGCATGTCTGTGCGCACAACACTTATTTAAAGGTAACGGCTGCCTGTGCACTCAGAACCATGTGAAGGCCACAAGTGGAATTAGTGAGCTGTAAGCCATGTGTGGAGGGGGTGGACAAGGTGATCTGATTTCCACCAAGGGACTGCAAGTGGTTAAATATTGTATAAGTCACAGGGAGAAACTATAAAATAAATGACTGGAGTATTCTGGTCAGACTGAGATACAAAGCAGAACTTGTATGTCCATAAACACAAGGGAGTGAGAGATGGGTGGGGCAGATTATTCTGCCAGCTGACACCCCCTCCTTCAGCAACGCCGGCCATGCAAATAGACATTGAAGAGATAGGGGGAAATTGTAAGGACTTTTTTGTAAGATAACGGAGGGTACGTTATGGCTTGTTATTTCTTAATTTCCTGTCAAAGAACAGATGTGAGACCTGCGGGCTGAATTATTTGGGTTGCATATCCATAAATAACCGAAAGCATTCGTCAGTTGCCCTGAGATAAAACGACTCCGTTGCCAGTGAGGACGTTTGTGAATTCTGACTCAGATATATTGAATTTGCTGAAATAATAGCATGCGTGCGTTTAAAATGCTAACTTTGATCAGCGAATTCGTTGCAGTATTCGCCAAACGTGTTGCTAAGGGGGAGCAGGAACAAACAACAGCTGGTATCTGGTGGCGTGCAAATGTCAAGACTGTGGCATGCAATGTTCTCCATTTTATCATCATGAGGCCTGTTTATGTGTGCTCTTGAGGTCTTCTACCAGGGACTAAAGCAGACAAAGGCTGCAGTCAGACACGCCATTGCCGTTTCCCCTCAGGACATCAATAGTATCCTGGCATTGCAGGGCAAATGAGCTCATCGGCTTGTGCGCGCGCGTGTCCGCGTGTGTGTGCGTAAGAGAGCACGTGGGGAGTAACGGATACATCAAGCGTGGGACTGTTTGTTTGCATCACAACACAATGGTTTCCACTGCACACACACGACATCACAGTGGCTGCCTAGCAATTTTCAGCCGCCACGCCTGTATTTGATAAAGCAGTGAAGATGCGTTTTGCTGACTCCAGAGTTTGGTCTCCAAGACCTTTTTTATTTTGCTGTTGGGAGGTCACGTGACCTACTTGTTTTTGTCATGTGACTCAGCCAGGGTGCACACTTCAGCAAAATGATGCAGTGCACCTGTGAACAGCGGTTGTCAGTAGTAGCCATGCTGTTACACAAGGATGTGACGCAGGGGTCACACAATAGCACAACACTCAGCATTGGCTCTATTTCCTTTAGCATCTCAACAGGAGGTAAAAAAAAAACACAACTTTTTTCACCCATCTGTCATCTTATTTATTGAAAACCATCCAAGCTGCATCTGTAAAGGGCTGTTAGACACAACCTCAGAATCCAGTCAATAAAACTTCCTGCAAATAACTGACCCTCTAGCTGTACAGATAGCGCAAGTGGAGGGAAAGGTTTCACATTAACACCACATCACATTTATTTTAGTCTTCCAGCATTCACATTGTTGGAAGACTAAAATAAAGCTTGTGGAGATGGAGGGGGAGGAGATAATTCCTTAACTTTATTTTATGGAAGTGTTGGGTTAAGCACGAGCTCTGGGTGCAGCCTGTCATGTGTGAGACGCGTGCTTTCTCAAAAGTGATTTGTTGCATTCTTTGCAGCATGCTGGTCTGAGCACTCTCCTGAATAGGGAAATGAATTAAGCCTGATTGCGATTATGGTGCATTTTTGTCGGCACACTGCCTCTTCCTACGGGCCCGAGGAGTGAAAACGCTATCTTTAATAACAGAGTCCTCCTCATTAAGTACAGAACACTTTAAAATTTTGGATGACTCTTTTAAATTATTTTAGGGATGTGGCGGTAATTTACGTCCCATACACATTTTGCATCTTCGATAGGTTGAAGCGGCAGAATCCCAGACAAAGCCCTTTTAATTTCTTGTAAGTCTTCACCAGTAAAGCTATGAGAAGCTTAATTTACCCCTTGTATCCTCTTGGCGATATATGGCGTATACCCTTGAGTGGTGACACTATGGGGGTTGGTTTGGGTGAGCGGAGCTTGGGGGAGTCGTCCCCAGTGGTTATGAGCGCATCCCAAACTCCTGCACTCTTATCTAGGTGGCTGTTGCTCCACAGCTGAAGGTTTTCCAGTCTGTTTTGACTAAGTAGAATCCTGAGCGGTTTATTTAATGTCACTGCAAGACATCGGGGCGTCTGCTGTTCCTGAACTCTCGTGGCTCATCCTCTTGTCTTCTCCCTGTCACCGCTTTGAGTTTCACGCTTTCGCACCCCTGCTGGTTTGAGCTCGCGTTACTATGGGCTTTCTCTGCGCTTAGAGGGGACCGCATTTTAAAAGATGAGTTTCAATTTTGTGGTTACGCTTTTTTTTTTTTTAAACCAAATAGCCATAAATTTCTGTGGAAGAATTTTTGTTATGCTTCAGAATGCCATTTAGCTGTCTATCTTAGATCACAGTTGGATATCCGTCTGTTTAAAACTAAAAGATCTCTGTAAACATTCAGATTCCGTGGTGAAATGACACATATGCTGTGTGAGGAGGCTGTAGTTTATTTAACCTCTTGCAGGGACTGTTCCAATGACACTGGTGTAAACACAGCCTGATGACATCTGCATTGCTTCGAGGGTCCGAGTGGGGGGGTTAGCCTGTTGGACCTTATGACAACACCACCTGCACTAATGGAAGTTGGTTAGTACACCCACGCCAGTCTTTTTCTCTCAGGCAGTAAAAGTTAGACGCCATTGCTTTATTTCTTGTGACATGTATTTTTCCCTTTGCTGTGGGTTTGAGGAGAGACGCTAAACTGGGAACTGTGGATTTGACTGAGGGGGATTTTGATGGTTGAAGCTTGTAGCAGGGCTGAGAGTTAACTGAGCACTGACAGTTAGAATAAAATCGAGAGGTGTCATCACAACTAAGATATGGAATTAGCCTGAGGGGAGTGCTGAGTACTGACTAGACATGCTTGTGATGTTGGAGGTGAATTGTAAGTACTGAGTACTGAAGACTGCAATATAGTTGTGTATGATGTTGGAGGTAAATGAAAGGAGTACAGAGGACTGAAGGCTGGAGTAAAGGTGAGGTAAATTTGAAGTAGGAGAAAAATGAGGAGCAAATGGTAGATCCTACTGCTTTTTAAAGGGGCTCATTCTGTCACCCTCAAACTATATCTGATGAGTTTATAGGTGGAGTTTGCCAAAGCATTCAGTGAAGATTAAAACATTTTTACCATATCATTTCATAGTATGTCATAACCAGGAATTGTGAGAAGGCTAGTGTTACAGTAATTCCTTATTGTACAGGTCATGACTGCTGAGTGAAAGTTTTTACTAAATTCCCATACGTTAGCTTAAATTCACTGTTGTTTTTATTAAAATGAGGCACCAAGTCTTTATGTCCTGAAATGTCTCTTCTTGTATATTCTCTGTCAAACGTTGTCTGGCACAGTTTTTCACACTGACTTCTTAGTACCTTGTGTCTCGTGAATCTAACTAAAATTCTTTTCTTTCAGCTCTCTGAAGTTTTGAGCAAGCTAATTTAATTTTTGTATTTAGAGGCTAATTTTGGATACTGGCAGGAAAACGTTTGAGTTATCAGAGATAAAAGTGGCAACATTGTAACGTGAATTTACTATGTTTCTCTCAGCTCGATGGCCCAACTCTGTACGATTTGTTCCAAATAGTAAAAAGTTTATGAAGCGGTCATGCATTTGCGTGTCTTTACTAGACATGCATTCAAAAGGTTTTGCATGTAATTACTGTCACAATAACAACTGCAAATAGATGTTTATATTTAGTTGCCCTATCTTAGTTAGCATGCAAAATGATCCAGAATGCCTTTTTTCCTTTACTGTAGACCATATGCTCATCCCCATGTCTTCTGATGAAAAGCCATGAAAACAAACTGCGCAATCCCTCAACTGCAATTTAGCATGGACGACTCTTACTGCATGCTCCTTGTATGCTGTGTTGCAAGTTGTTGGGTTGCTTCAGTGCATTTTGAAGAAAAAAACTTTTTTTTCCCCCAAAGACATGCCGATGAGCTTGTGAATAGTATTAAAATTATAGGAGTTCGCCGGTGTACCGAAGGCCGTGATATGTTGCTCATGGGATACTCAGGGCGGTCTTTGTTTTGAGAGCTGTTTGGGTCTGTCAACAGTGGCGCGCTACAGTGTGTATCTGGAGCATGCGTAGGTGTGTGAAGAAAGCATGGAGTCACATGATCTTTGTCATACAAACAAAGCTGCCAGAGAGGTGAGTTTTACTATAACTCCTACTGAAGCAGATGCCTCAGGCAGCCGTGAGAAATGACATCTCCTTCGATGCTTAGAAAAGCACGCCTCTGACCTGTACGTCATTCGGCACTGGGGCAACTGCTGATATTTAGTTGGAGATTTTACAGAGTCTTTCAGAGTTAAAATCCGCAGAATTACACCTGACGTTACTTTGTGAACATTGGCCTGTTCCCCCCAGTGTCCTGGCCTATATATTTTATGCACTTATTGACAAGGATAGAAATGCAACAGGACTTGGTTAAATACCTTCAAGTTGAGCTGGCATATATATCTGAAGACATGTGAAAGGAAAACTCTGCACTACCACATGGCCCCTGGTGTTATTAAAACAAAGAAAAAATTTAACACTGCAGAGTACTTTTACTCTTTGTACAGTGGAAACATATATGCTCAAAATAGTTATGATATTAACACCAAGTGTTGCGTTTACTCTGCTGATTTACCTGCGTTTATTTGCATTTTTGTAAAATCCTCATTTAATGTTTAAAAATTTAAAATTCACTTGAAAACACTGAGGCGGATAGATGTGGACACTCCCTAGAAATGGAACATTTCTTGTGCAAGATATCTGTTGATGTTTTTCTACTGAACAGCCAGCAGTGTGACCACACCCACTGCAGCCTTACCATATCAGTTCCTGGAACGTAAGGCTGTTGGGAAAGCTCGCTGAAGACGTAATTGAAGTAATGATCTGTTAGCCTTCCAGTTACGCCTCCGGTGGGAAGCCTTTCAGGAAGTACACCGTGTCATCTAAGGATCTTCCTTGTAAGATGAGCACAGCTCACACTGGAGTGGAATTTATGCACAGGGAAACAATCACCTTGATACGTTAAGCTTATGTAACTAAACTGTATTGACTGAGCAGCCAGAGGTACACAAACATAATGCGTCAAAGAAGGGAAAATATATAACACATTTCATTATGTTTATATTTATAATAAAATATATCAATGTGTTTAAATATTCCACAAAAAAATTAAAAAGTATACATAAAGGTTGTTTTTTTAATTTTAAATGTATTTGTTAATTACAGAAATTGTGTTGCAATACTTGAAGGCAGCTGTTCGGTGTTGCATGCGTGAGGCACCGGGAGTGTGTGCGTTGCAGCCGCACAGCGATCGCTGGTGAAAACACGTGCTTTTCGTGCTGGGGTAGAGTGAGGACAGCATGAGAGTTTGTGAGAGACTGACTGATCGTTCATCGCGTTGAGGAGCGTACGTGTCTCACTAAGCCGAGGTACTCCTTACACGTTGTTTCTGCATCTTGGGGGAGGGCTGGGCTGCTTTTCTGTTTTGCGGGTGAGACAAAGTATCAGGGAGTGGCTCTGACCCAGATCACACCGCATGCCCAGATCCAGCGATCGACATTGCCCTGACGACGTTAGCTCAACGCCAATTCAAGCTTATTCCTCGGTGCCCTGGTTTTGCTGTGTCTGCGCTGAATGGAACTGGCGATAATCCTTGTCTGTGACCTGCGTCCTACATGCGGGAGCTTGGCTCGTCCCGGGTGTGAAGTGCGATGGACAGAGTGCTGCAGGAGAAGCATACAGAACCAAACATGAACAGAGCAGCGGTGTGAAATGATGATGATATAAACAGGCATTCTGAGCAGGACAGGGCCATGGTCCTCACCTGCAGTTGCCTTGGCGATGACTCTGACCTGGATGATGTTTCATCAGGTTTATTCACAGTGCCTGTAGAGCAGGTGAGTATGTAATACCCAACCTGGCCCTGCAGAACCACTGTGCTTGCTGCCTGTTTAGCTGGTGTGTTTGCAGTTCTTGTTTAAAGGTTAACTGCTGACAAGCTTACATATGCTGACTACCCTGACCCCCCCCCCCACACACACAAAGAAGTATTTTGTACAAAACTAGCAAGCAAAGTATAAGAAACAATTTTACTGTTGATCACTTAGTTTATCTTTTTCCAAGAAAAAACTCACCACTTAAAGAAATACCTTGGAGTTTGTTTTGTACTGTGTATTTTTGTCCATAAACAGCAAGGAGTTTTAACATCTGATTTTATCAGTACTTAACAAGTGTGTTTGTGTGTTTATGATTGTGAAGCTGTTTTTCTACACAAAGACAGATTGGTTTGGCAGAAGCAGTTCACGGCTCTGGTCATGCTATGGACGTCCTTCCATTATCAGCTTTATCTCAGCTTTTTTGTCACAATGTTTTCAAACCTCTACTTAACTTCTAAGAGGTGTACCTCACCAATATATCCTACTTCTTCATACTACTGAAAAAACTAAACTTACAAATGCTAAGTATCGTACACCAGCTCGGTTTCCCTCTGCTTTCAGTCGTTAATGATAAACAAATGTGGACCGTTTGAGCAGGGCGGTGTAATACAGCTGTGGGGCAGGTCTGCACAAAGCTGCAGAGTTGTTGAAGATGACAGGCATTATGCCTCTGCTGTCTCAGGGAAATTAGACGTGGTAAATAAATACATGAATGCTGTAAATAAGATGTGTGTTTTGCAGCTGGGTAACTCCTGTGTATTTCACTCAGAAATTTAGACGGGAGTTGAAGAAGTGCAGTGAGAAGACGGCCAATGTACCATTCCTGAATGACTTGGCATAACTCAAAAGCTAATTTTCTCTATTGCACTGCGGGTCTCATATACAGAAAAGACAGAGTGCTGTACCCTGACTGGGAGCGCAGGTTCAGTGTCAGGGGTGGCACAGTGGCACATGGCGAGATGTTAATTGGGTTTGGGTCCCCTTCAGGTGTGTATTTGTGTGTATGTGTGTGTATGCGTGCACACGTGTTCTTCCACTGATTGGGTCCCCCCCACCATGTGTGAAATGAAAGTAGCCCTCCTGCACATGGCTCCCAGAGGCAGGGTCCCCCCCCGGAAGACCAGTGGACAGGCCAAAGCCAAGGGCACATAAAGGGGGTGTACTTTTGGTGGGAGTCAGGGGGGATGATACCGTGCCCTCTCACTATTTCTGCTACAATCATGCTGCCTCTTTCTGTCCATTATTATTATTATTATTATTATTATTGTTGTTGTTGCTGCTCTTGCGCATGTGCACACATGCACTCGCACACACTAAACATCTTTAAATCGTAGGAGTTGGCCATCATTTTATAATACAGATTTGCTTATGGGAAGCCTTTGGAGGGTGTCCTTGGTGTGGGTCACATGACACAGGATGTAGACTGTGAGCCCGAGTGTTTTTATTAACACAGCAGAAATCGAAACAAACACTTACTCCTTTACAGCAAGCCATTTAGCCAAAAAGGCCTGATTAGTTCTCAGGTGGATCTACAAACACAGTGTAGATTTGGGCCTAGGAGCCCCCGAGAGTGGAAGACACATGAGAATCGAAAACCATTTAGCAAAGACAAGTCCCTGGTGTTTGTGCCTCCTGTCATGAGAAAGACGGCTTTCCCCCCTTCACTGCACTTCTGTCGCCGTAAAATATAACCACACATTTTATCAGATGGCCCTCGCCTTTCACAGGTTGCTTGTACAAATAATTTCCGTCCTGCGATCCTTCTGACTTTGTATCTGTATGGATCATCTAGCCTGCTTTGACGTGACGTTAGTAGCACTGCTGTGGTTTTGATTCTTAGCAAGGGCCGCTACGTCAATTCATCAGTGAGAGCGTGGTGAGGACCTTCTGCTCCACTGTTTTCGGTTTGAAGGAATAACCGGATTGGTCATGTCGACCTCTGTGTCAGTGGGCTTCTTGAAGGTCTTTGCTGATGGGAGCAGAATGTTCTGACAGAGAGAGTCTGGAAAAGCCTGCCAGGTCATCAGTGTGTCTTATGTCATTACCCCACTTGACTTACGACACCTCCTTGCAGCGGGGGAAGTTCCACTACTCAGTCTTTGTCCACAGTCCGCATTATGCAAAAGTCTGATTCTGTCCCTTGGCTTCTAGTGTGAGTACATTGAGTACATCATCATGATTTGTTTCAGCAGCACCAGAGGAGCTGACCAGCACTCGCCATCAAACCATGACCACATCTGCATGGGTCGTGACGATGGCTGCAAGTGATCTGCACTTTTATGTCCTCACATTTTTAGTTATTTATTTCTCCTAGGGTCAGTACGACTGTGTCAAATTCAAGATGTGCTCAAACACCATCTGTGAAAATAATATCACGGCGATAGCTGCAACAGAACCGTAATCTCCATTAAGTTCGCTGCGCTTTGAGACATGTGGGAGACTGAATAAAATGACTGCAGAAGCCTTGGGTTCCACGGTCTTCGAGGGAGCGCACACTGTGTAACGCTTTCATTTACGCCCATCTGTAATTTATCGCAGTGCACCAGCAAGCTGAGCCTGTACAGAAAAACAAGGAGCTGTCTCCTTTAAGGACCCTGTCAGTGCTGTAGGAAAAGCATGAGCCTGTGTTTTGAATTTCAGGAAACTTTTTCTCCAGACAGGATTCTTATAACTTGGTGGAAAAGCGTTCACCTTGACAGGAAAAGAGTAATATTCGGGCTAAGTGCTTCTGGCAAATGGTCATATTTTTACACTCCTATGAATCTTATATATGAGCTAAGCCAGAGGTGTGTGTGTGTGTGCGTGTGTGTTTTCATCTCTTTACATCATGTTCTGGCAAATAGCCCAGTTAATTTAATAAAACTTGCTACACGTACTAAGGGCAACACAGCCAAGGTTTAAGGAATAAAATGGGGCTAGATCCAGCTGTCTAATGCATCCATGGGGGAGAAAAGTCAAAGCAGCTCCAATCAGTGTGGACCCACATGGTTCCCTCGTTATACAATGTAACACCTAAATGTTTTTATCTAGTTATCTGCTGAATGTACACAGGAATTTTTTTGACCTTTATGGTGCTTTCTCAGGTAAATACACCTCAGTTGAACTTAATTGTTGAAACTCTGTATGTTAGTTGTAACGCCTTGCTTTTCCCAGTTGAAACCTGTATGATTGTTTAACCAGTGAAGAGGCTTGTGGTTTTAAAATGGGTTGTTCTCTGAAAAATGGTGGCATTACCAGTAATCATCATTGCTTTTCTCAGCAGTGACGTGCACTTGCCAACGGTTGAAGGTGGGCGTCTTGCTTGGTATTGGGTGCCTCCACCCATCGGTAACACTTACGTAGCTCGCAGCGCTGCCATTGTTCAGGCCAACAGAAAAGAAAGACGGGAACACTCTATGTTGACGGAGCTGTTACATGGTTTTGATTGGTTTGAGGAGGGTTGGCGTGGGGTACTGAGTGTTGACAGAAGCAGCAGGCTGTTCTGTTACAGTGTTGTAAAGGTTTGGCATTATTAGTCCATCTGTATCCAGTCCTGCTGATGATGCTGCAGCAAGTAGATGAAAACTGTAATGGACAGATAAAGAATTTTGCCCTTTTAGAAGATTAATTTGCTCACATACCCAGGAAGAATGCCGAGCACGCACTCTAATCGCACGACATCGGGAGGTTAGGCACGGCCATCCCGCTCCCTGTTCTCCTGCAGGGTGGTGGGGCTGTAGTTCTTTGGGCCTGGGGTCCTGGTTTACCCTCTTGAGCAAGCATCCACTGTGCTGCACACACAGAGGGCAACGCCAGCAGTCTGGTACCATGAGATGCAGGGCAGAAGTGCTCTGCTGGCTCTGTGCCAGAGTACTCTCCGTCCCCTCCATGCATGCGCACACACACACACACACACACACGCACACCTTTCCGTTTGCATCTAGCCTCTGTGGCTCCTCCTGACAGCTGGAAAGAGCCTCGGCTCTCCTGAACTGCACGCTCCTTGGAGCCCAGAGGCATGTGAAGGTATCACAAGACGCTGCTGTCCTGTGACACCTTCACATGTGTGAAACTTACAGTTGTCGCACTCAAGGCCGGTCCGGTGTGGCTTCTTGGAATATTTCCCTTTGCAGCCATGTAGAAGAAAAACATTGTAAGCAGCTCGGTTAATGTAATGCAATATAAGGTATTACAAGATGCAGCAGTCTGGGTGTCGTAGTTGTGATAAGTGTGAAGAAATGGAAAGAAGACATTATCTTGCGTCGTGGTGTGATACCATAATTGATACATGTAGCAGAGGTGACAGTTTACAGAAAAGGACAACTGTCTGATAAATTAGTTGACACTGATATTCATGCAGTGTGAACTAAGGATGTAACATACTGTAGATGTACTTTTTGGGAAAGCAGGGTGAGCTGCAAATGTACTCAGCCTTTTAATGTTCTGCCACTGTGTAATTCTCTGAATCGTCTCGATTTGTTTCATCACTACCCTCAGGTTCACGATCTTCTTTAGTGTTGGTGTCAGGCTGCCAGTTCACGCAAACATCGTCACTGGGAGGGAGGGGGGAGGGCGTGGCCGAGCGCCGGGTTCCTCCTCCCCCTCGCAGGTGTGTTTGATTTGTCGCGGAGTGGCGGCAGCGGCTGCTTTTGTGTTTGGGCAACAGTGCGGCTCCTCTGGCGTCCCGTGCCAAGAATAGCACGGGCGCAGAGAGCGCTGCGGGCTCGAGCACCTGCGCCAACCGCTCTCTCCCACTTCCTCCTCTTGGCCCCATCTACGGCGCGATCAAAGCTAACGCAGGTCTCCCCGCTCTCTACTCAGAAGTCTCTAAGTGATGAAACGCCGAGGTAATCGGTGTGTTTTTCTAGCCGGTCTGACGCTTACAGGTGTCGCACTCGAGGCCGGTCCGGTGTGGCTTCGTGGAATATTTCCCTTTGCAGTCATGTAGAAGAAAAACATTGTAACGAGCTCGGTTAATGTCACGCAATTTAAGCACTTCTCTAATAGCCAAATGGCTGCAGGTTCAATGCACATTATTCCATATATTAGTTGCTTTACATGCTTCAGTGAATGAAGTTTAATGACTACAACACAGGAGTGTACAGTGTAATATTCATGTGCTAAATGGTAAATGCACAATGAGATTGTTACTTTGCTAACAATCACTGATGCAGAGCAGTTGCACTCGGCTTACGTGTTTATTATTCTGATGATTATTTTTTCTTTAACGCAGGCGTGGAAGAAGCGCTGGTTCATTCTTCGCAGTGGGCGCATGAGTGGGGACCTGAACGCCCTGGAGTACTACAAGAATGACCACTCCAAGAAGCCCATCCGGGTCATCGACCTGGAGTGCTGCGAGCAGGTGGACGCCGGGCTCACCTTCAAGAGGAAGGAGTTCCAGGACAGCTTTGTCTTCGATATCAAGACGTCAGACCGCACCTTCTACCTGGTGGCCGAGACGGAGGAGGAGATGAACAAGTGGGTGCGCGGCATCTGCCAGCTGTGTGGCTTCAACCAATCGGAGGAGAATTACGGTACGAGGCTGTCGCGTAGCGTCCGCCATATCTACGGGTCTCCTCTTTTCCCGTCTCTGCCTGCCTCTTCAAGAGCCATTTATATTTCCGTAGCCCCCGCCCCCACCCCCAGCTTTTCAAAATGTTACCAGGACCTGCTTGCTTTACTTCTGCCTAGACTGCCATCTCAAAAGCAGTTCCGCAGTGTTGTTCATCTGTCAGGGCCGGTGTCCTTGAAAAATACCTGTTTGTTGCGCTGAAAAAAAAAGAAGGTACAGATAACCAAGGTTTGACAAATCTCTGTGTTCTGTATTCACTGTTATAGTACAGCCAAAAAAAAAGAAATGTTAGGAACGTATCGCTGCTGAGTGTCTTGTTTTGTGTTATCTGAGTAAGGGCAATACCGTGCCAAGTATAAGTCGAGTCTGAAAGGTTTATTGATTTTTTTTTTTTTTTCTTTCTTTCTTTTCTTTTCCATCCCCTTGGTTTTGTTTTGTCAAAGAACACCAGTGACCTCTGTCTGTGTTAAACTGCACAATGCCCAGGCCTCTTCTGCACACAGTCCGATCTCTGGCTGGCTTGTTGCCTGTATAAAGGCCGCTCTGTGTCCCAGTGTGTGACGCCTCGAGTTTGTAACCTTTCTTTTTAATACGCCTCACGAAATGCTGCCGCTGCTGCTGCTGCAGTTTCCGATGTGCACAGAGGTTCTGTGTATTTTCACCGTGTAGTGGTTTACAAAATTAGATTGGCTCAGTTTTAAACTAGGGAAAATTTCTTATATGTACTGTAAATAGGGTTTCAAGGTGTAAAAGGCAAATTCTTTCATTAACCTAATTATTATGTGTTCTGTGTGCTGTGATGTACACTCAACTGTTGTGCCTCCTCCTATGAGAAAGACAGCAAAGTTGTCCTTTTTTTCATCATGAGAGCTACAGTTCTGAACTCAGCTCCTGCAAATACTTAATAGTTGCCTTTTGAATAAGTTAATTTTCATCTTGTTCTGACTTGCTTGAGTGGGGCCTGTAATTAGATAAGAAGCCAGTGACATTTGCCTGAGTGTTCTGCGGGCAATACGCTTCTTTCACTGGAGATCTATTCTCTCTGGTTTACTGATCGGGGGGGGGGGGGGGGGGGGGGGGGGGGGGGGGGGGGGGCGGGCGCGGGGGGGG
>JABJVR010047844.1:0-26348 GCA_025773905.1 Chitala chitala
AAAAAGATGTTGTGGAAAGAGGGATCAAGCCGGCCTTATTTCTATGATTATCATGAAAAAATCAATAGTGAAAAATGTATCGGTCTGTTATGAATGTAAATTAGTCAGCACCTTTTCAACCACCTCTGAACAAACTCAGGTAATCATAAAGTAAACTGATTAATTCTATGAAAATTCCTGGAGCTAAAGGTGAATGAAATGAAAACATAGTTCACAGAGTCTGAGACTTAGTTAGAAAGTTTTGTACAGGAGAGGATGAATTTGTGCTGCAACGAGGTTCTGTTTTTATTTTATCGGATGCCTTATCACAGGGCTGGTTTACTTCTGCCGTCTATCTGCACTCTTACTGGGTCATTGCCAGTAAATGTTCCAGGATGTTGTTAAAGAAGAAATAACTTTGTTCCCAAAGTGAGTCTGGAACTCATTGCTACCTGGAAATGATATGTCAGATAGTTATTGAATAACGATATATTGTCTGTTGTCAGAGTCCAGAACAGCACCAGCTTCTATTCATAACTCATCACCTGGGCACTCGGTTACAATCCGTATTTAGGGGAGATTTTGCACCAGCACTACCTCTCACAATTCCGAAATCCCTGACTGTGAAAATGTGCTTTCTAGGCAGATGTCACATGTGTCATCGCATGACTTTGACGTGACGCGAGAAATTGAGTTAATTTTGGCTTTGCGTGTGCTGGGGCTCATGCTGGCAATCTGCTGCCAAGCCTGCGCAGACGTGCTGCTCTTGCAATTTTGAAAAGATGGAGAAAGATTAGTTTCACTCAGCCCAGTGACTCCAGTTGCTTCTGTATTGTATTGCCCACAGTACATGAAAGCATTAAAGTAGTATGTGTATATTACTACTGTTGGGCTCAGAGGGCACATTTCCATCATTCTCCTCCATTACCCTGATGGGTTTTTTCTCCTGCCCTATTGGCTCTGACCGTCCTGTTCCCTGTTTCCTTGCCATGCCGGCCGCCTCGCTCAGTGTCAGGGGGCCGGAGCAGGCTGCACCTCATTGACCTGGGAAGCTGTACAAAGGTGCTGGGTAAGGCCCGGGATGGCACCGCTGGGCCCAGCCTCTCCCTCACCGCACTTGGGAACGTCATCCTGGCCCTCGTGAATGGCAGCAAGCACATCCCCTACAAGTATGTCCTTCGGTGTGTGTGTGTGTGTGTGTGTGTGTGTGTAAGCACGTGAATCAGCGAGAAATAATTCGGCACTCTGTAACTGTAATAAGTTCTGATTTATTTGTGGACAAGTCATGACATTTTAGAGATCATACAGTTACATCCAAAGGCGTACAGTAACTCAACAGTTAAAAAAAATATCCACTGAAACTGTTTCACCTGTGCATGAACTACTGTTTATCTGAGACTATTCAGAATTATTTTTGAATAGTTTAATAATAGTAATATTCGTGAATATGAAAGAGATGCGCGTAATTTGACTAAAATGAGTATGCAACGTTCAGACGGTAGAACTGCATCATTATTCTCTGGCAGAATGAGGACATTGTGGCTAACATCTTGGCTTCATAACATTTTTGCTCTACGATAGATGACGGGGGCAAATAAAAGCACAATGGTACCTGCTTTTTCATATTCATAGCTTTTAGCTCCACCGCGGCAGAGGAAGGGTAGCGCCGTTTGTCCCGGTTCTGCGCGGGGTCCAGGGTTGAGAAGTCACTTCGGAAACAGAAGCAGCGCGAGGGCGCTTTTAAAATATGCTGATTCCCCTTCTCTGCTCTGGGGCACGCAGACCTCCTTGCGGTGCAGCTGTAATTTAATTACGCCACATTTACATTGCAAAGCACCTCCGCCAGTTTAAGTCGGCGCAGCAAACACGACAGAGCATTGGAGCATTATTTAAGTTTGAATCCCTTTGGATGCAGCATAGCTCTTTGCTCGAGATGACTGTAATGTACCATAAAATCACATTGCTTCCCTAGAAATGTCAGTGACCTCATGTTTAATTTAATCTAGGCTAAAGTGCAATCATTTCTTTGTTCTTTATTTTTTCCTTATGACAAGGGACTTGAAAGATTATTGTTTAGCTATGTATGAGCACAAATCTTTCATCTTGACTTAAAACAAGGGGAAATATGCTTCTGCAAGAGGAAAGCTGATTAAATGTAATGCTAAGTGAAGTTTCATCATTAAGATAATCATCTGAGTTTAATAAAATTGTGTGTCCTCCATACCCTTATTAAGTACTAAGCTTCACCAATTTTTCCAACAATTTTTCTGTTATGACATCATTACCACCCCAAGACACCTAAAACATGCACTTACAATAATCACAAATGTTTCACTTCACTTCGATTGCCCTTTCATTAAGCGAGAAGCTACTCGTGTGTGTTTGTGGCCCTGAAGCGCATTCATTTACCTTAAGTCCCTGCATCTTAGCCATGTTTTAACTGAAATCAACATCACCAAATATGGATACTGAGAAAAGAAGCAACACAGTCACTGGCACTGGAGGAGAGGAGGGGGTGCTTTGGAATTTAACGCAATTAGAATTAATTTGTACATAAACACAAACATTTTTTTAAATACACAGCTGCTGCCTTTCACGACTTACATTGTCTGAAGGCATAATCCCAGATATTAATTTATTAACCAGAGTTAATTAATGAAACACACATAACACTGTGTGCAATGGGCATCATCTGTCAACCCTATCATACGTTTATATGCATACAACTGTCTGTGTATTTGTGTGTGTTTGTGTGTGTTGTAAACAGACCACTTGTCTGTTCACAAATTTTCCCAAAAAATTTCAGTGCCTTTAAAAGCTTGTTTTTGTTTTCTATGTACTTTTTAAAGTAATTTTTATTGTGGTTTTTAACAATTGTTAATAATTGTATTATTATTATTATTATTATTATTATTATTATTATTTAGGTAATCAATTGTGTTGTACATGATGGATCTGCTGTACAGGTAGTACAAAAGTATGGTCTTCTCTGATAATCTTACTCTTTAAATGCATTTGCATTGAAGAAACATTAATTTGGTTAAGCACAGAAACTGTACCACTACTTTGAAAGTAACAGTCTATGGTATGATGGTAATCAATTAGCCCATCTGAAAGTGCATTAGCAGTTTAAGTCAGCTCAATATATCCCTATTTTAAGGGTTGCCGTGGAAAACACTGAGTGACACCTCAGAAACTAAGTGCACTTTAAATGCGGGATGTATTATGGCTGACAGCTATATTTTGAGCAGAACAGCATAAGGCAAACATGAATAAGTTACCACCCCTTAGGGGTAAAAACATTTTCACATGTTATCATTGCTAAAAGCTGATGTCAGTAAGAGGATTAACACATCAACAAGGAATCAGAGAAACACACACTAATTCTGCTGAATGTCCTTAGTATTGAAATTGAAATTCATAAAGTCCTTGCTCAGAGCATTTCTTGTGATTGAGAATAACTAGCATGTTATGAAACCAGGAAACAACCACACAAATAAATGAATAAAACGTTCCTGGTTTTAAAT
This sequence comes from Chitala chitala, assembly GCA_025773905.1. Classification (NCBI taxonomy): domain Eukaryota; kingdom Metazoa; phylum Chordata; class Actinopteri; order Osteoglossiformes; family Notopteridae; genus Chitala; species Chitala chitala. Next base: position 3,507 of record JABJVR010047844.1, read on the forward strand.
ATCAGTCAACAATGATATTACAGGGACGAGGAAACATAAACACTTTTATCACATATTGCCTACCACCCACCCCACACACACAAACACACACACACACACACACACACACACATGCACCCACGCACCATCCATCAAATGGATCTGCAGTGTTACACAGCTACTTCTGCTTAAACTGCTTTGCATCTTGCAGGGAACATGAAGACGTGTAAGAACGCCAGAGTAAAGCTGGATTGCATGATTAATGGCGCGCATGATTAATGCAGGAAGAATGAGGTCTGCCTGTGGCACATGTTCTTGTGTTTGTGATTTTATACTGCAGGGACAGCAAGCTAACCATGCTTCTGCGGGAGTCCCTGGGTAACATAAACTGTCGCACCACCATGATTGCGCACATCTCTGCCTCGCCGAGCAACTTCTCTGAGACACTGTCAACGATACAGATAGCCTCCCGAGTCCTCAGAATGAAGAAGAAGAAGGCTAAAGTAAGTAAAGAATATTATCCAGGCAAGTTTATATGTAGCCGTATTTATAATTATAGATTGTACAAAGGATTCTGTTCCTGTCTATCTGTTTATGGCAATGCATGTCATGCATTTTAAAGACAGTAGGAAGTAATGGCTCTTTAACATAGTTTGTCTTTGCTGCTGCATCAGCAATACACTTCTAGCTCCTCTGGGGGGGAGAGCTCCTGCGAGGAGGGGAGAATGCGCCGACCCACGCAGCTACGGACGCTGCATTCTCGGAATGTGGTGGACTCAGACCTGTCCCTGCTGCACCTGTCTAGCGACCCAGATGACTACTCCAGTAGTGAGCAGTCCTGCGACACGGTGATCTACGTGGGGCCCAATGGCTCGACGCTCTCGGACAAGGAGCTGACAGACAACGAGGGGCCTCCGGAGTTTGTGCCCATCATACCTTCATTGCATAAAAACAGAGCTGTGCGAGGCAGGCCACTGACAAAGGTCCCACCGTTTCAGGATCCACAATCGGTCCTACAGACTCAGTCGACTGTTCAACAACAGCAGCTGCAACAGACTTTAGCTGATGGCATTCAGATAGACAAGCCTGAGCAGGATTGCCTCAAGTGCAACACATTTGCAGAGCTGCAGGAGAGATTGGAATGCATCGACGGAAGCGAAGAGGTCAATAGGTTCCCATTTGAGGAGCTTCCAGCCAACAGCAAAGTCAAAGCTGAACCTGCACCAGCTTCAGTGCAGATTATTAAAAACAATACAGAGCTGAATATGGATAAGAAACCCCAAAAAGACCAGCAGCTGGAGGAGATTTCAGATATGATGGTAGAAGCAGAGCTCAACCAGTCCTTAATCCAGAGTCTTTCCCTGTCATCGGATGGCAGCTGTGATCTGTCCTTCACTAGGTGTGTGACAGGCAGCAACAACAACAATGGCATGGTGCTGGCTGACTCTCACCAGAAGGTTAAAGGGTCCACTCTCCATGGCAGCAGAGAGTCTCTGATAGCCAACTATAATGATGGCAAAACACGATCTTTAGGGTCTCCAAGGTTAGGTGTTGCTAGTTTAACAAAAACGGCTGACTACAAACCTCCATCTTCTCCATCTCAGCGCTGCAAGGTGTACACTCAAAAAGGAGTCTTTCCCAGTACACTATCAATGTCATCAGTGACTATAAAACGCTCTACTGAGTCTTTGCTGGAGCCTCAGACACGGACTTCTCCTGTTGGAATGAGTCCACAGGTCCTAAAAAGATCTTCTTCTTGTTCTAGTGTGGGATCCTGCAATATTCCAAGTGAAGATATGGCTCAACCTCAGCTAGAAAATAAGACAGAACTAAACTGCCGGACTACTTTGACAGAGCAGCAGCCATTGGAGCTGAATGGGGAAGATGAGCTGGTGTTTACCATGGTAAAAGAGCTTACCATCAGTGGCTTAACAGAGAGCAGTAGACCAACCAGTATCATCAGTTTCAACAGTGACTGCTCGGTGCAGGTCCTGGCCCCTGAATCAAGGCCCGTCAGCATTATTGGCAGCGTTGGTGAAGACCTGGATCATTTCCCTGCGACCACCACTGTACCTCCAACTTTTACAAAAATCTTTCCTCTTTCCAAAGTAAGGGACTCCTCCATGTCTAGGCAAGATTCTGTGAGTTCCTGGCTCAGGAAGACGAGTGCTGCCAATGATGATGATCAGTCTTTTCGTAGTTTTATTATTCAGTCATGTTGCAGCCACAGAGAGGCTCTAGCTGAACCCCTTAAGACTGACCTTTCAGAATTGCGGAGTGATGCTGTCATTACTCTAAGTCAAGGGGAAAGCACTGAAGTTTATACAGGCGTTGTTACAGAAAATGCCAATGACAAGTGTGTAATAAGTGAGGAGACGCCTTCTGCAGGAACACAAGTGGTTGATATTTCCATTGAACAAAATCTGTCCAATAAAAAAATTAACACTTCTTGTAATTCTGCTGTTACAGTCAAACTAGCAATATTGCAAGATTCTACGCCAATACCCATGTCCACTGAAGTATCACAAAGTAAAAATATGAAAACTTCTGTTCCCATTTCCAGTACAATAAAGTTTGATGACCCATGGAAGAAAAGAGACATGGATGATATAAAATTGAAAAGGAAACTTTCTGCTGGTAAGAAGGAACACACAGATTTTGATTCAGGAATAAACCAGAGTCAAACTGATGCACTTCAGTTAACCAATGGGGAAATGGCTGACTCAGTTGAATTGTCAAAAAGGGTTGTGGATGGCTGTGAAATGATTGTGAATACACCAGAGAGCTTCACACATGCCAAAACAGCTGACATGCTTAGGACAGGCAGCCTTCCAAGAGGTTGGTGTCATATCAACAAGCAAGATGAATTCAATGACTATACTCCTCCTTCTCTACATGGAGAATATAAACACATGGGTATTACAACATCCACACCTTGTAGCCCTAGGGCTACTTTGGAAAGGAGACCATCAACAGCAAAACTAGGAATTTTTGCTCGGACAAAAGGAATCCCACCACTTCCACCAGTAAGGAAGTCCAGCCTTGATCAGAAGAATCGTGTCAACCTTCAGTGTGGCAGCAATAGCATTTCAACAGTGAACCAGATGCTGTCCTTTTCTCGTGGGACACTTGATGATGTAGGCAACAGTGGGAAGCTCAAAGGTCCTAATGTGGAAAGCAGCAAGCTTTTCAGTGCAAAGTTGGAGCAGTTGGCTAATAGGACAAACTCTCTGGGAAGACATTGTGTGGGACAATATGACTGCTTGTCTCTAGAGAGGGCAGATAGCTTAAACTCAGTTAGTTCTAAATGCAATATGGGGAAAGAATGTGCTATGCCCCGTCTTGGTCGAAGTCTCCGGCGGGGTTCTGTATCCTCACCAAGTGGCAACAGTAGCACACCACATTCACCTAAGGCTAGCCCATCGAAAATGTCAGCCGTCAGCAAACTCCTAATGGTCAGCCCAAAATCACGCAGCCTGTCAGCTACTAGCACCAGGACCCTGAGTTTTTCAACCAAATCTCTCCCACAGTCTGTGAACAGGAGCTCCAGCCTGCCTCCTAATGGGAAAAACCAGAATCAAGGTTCATGGTCAACTCAGTCGTTGAGCCGGAGTCGGGGGTCAGGGCTCACCTCCAAGCTGCCACTGAGGGCTGTGAATGGGCGGATCTCTGAGCTTCTCCAGGGGAGCAGTGGCTCTCGAGCTCAGGGAAGCCCAGACTCCGAAGAGAGGGCAGGACCGCAGTGCGTGGACAGGCATGTGGCTCACAGTCTGCCGTCGCCGTACAGCAAAGTCACAGCACCCCGTAGACCCCACCGCTGCAGCAGTGGCCATGCCAGTGACAACAGCAGCGTTCTCAGCGGGGAGCTGCCCCCTGCCATGGGGAAGACCGCCCTGTTCTACCACAGTGGGGGCAGCAGCGGCTACGAGAGCATGATGCGAGACAGCGAGGCCACTGGAAGTACCTCCTCTGCCCAAGACTCGCTGAGTGACAACAGCAGCTCTGTCAGTGGACGCAGGAGTGTCAAAAACCAAAAGAAAAGAAATAACGTGGGTAAGGCTATTCTAACAGCATACATACATACACAGCAGATGGAATTTTGTCACTATCAGTATGAATTTAGTACCTTACTAATTCATAAAATGGAAGAAAGTTTTATAGTATTCTGATGCATATGGATTAGGAGTAGAATTTAGCTGGATTTCAACAGATGGGATTTTGTCTACCAAAGCAGCTACAGTTGTGCACATTTTTGTAAGGATCGCAGCTGCAGTTCTGAAGTGTTCTCTAGGGGAATAAGTGCAGGATGGGACTAGGGCTGTGAAAGTTGGTGATCTGAGCCTGACCTACTGAGTGAGCCTCCACCTGCCTCTTCTCAGCATCTGTGCTGGAGTTGTTTTCTTCAGCACAATAAGTGGTTCATTCTTTGAGCACTAGTGCAGGTTTTCTGTGATAAATGTTTATTTTTACAGCTGTCACATTAGGTGTATTGTGGTATTGTATTTGTGAGGAGTTGTGTTTGATTGTAACATTAGTCGTTCACTCACTGGCTGTGCCATATTATTATTCATGTAGAACTGTGTGAAATGGCCTAATTGATGTCATAGGGTGATTCTAATTTTAAATTGTAACGTTCTGGATCTCAAAATGTAGAATCTCTTTGTCATAATTTCAGTGAATGACAGTTAAAAGGACCATGTGTTGTAGATAATGTGTTTTTACTGCCTGGAGTTAACACTTAGGTTGACAGTTAGCTGCTGTGGTGTTTCTGTACTATTTCTGAAATTTCACACAACTGAATATCAGACAGTTCAAGAACATTTTTATTCTAAAGCATTGAAAACGTACAGTAATGTTATGAACATGAATTTAAGTATGTATATATATCAATCAAATAAAATTTTGTACAATAAATCATAAAAAGTGTAATAAATTGTAAAACAAAATAAAATGGCAAAACTTTTTCTTAAGCATGGTATTTACTTGTTTTGATGTTGGGAGACAGGAGTTGCTTGTACTGCCATATCTTGTAAAATTGCTGCCTTGCTGACTTTCATCAGTTGTATTCATATGTGTGTTTTCCTTATTAGAAACCAAGCATATGCATTTGTATTCACAGAAAAGCAAAGAGGCCCACCGTGTGTTTTTCCATGCATCCTTCTTCCCATTGTTTATCTTGTACAGGTGGCATAGAATCCATCTGCTGCACCCTAGAGTGAAAGGCAGGGCGTCTCCTACACAGCATGTCCACCAATCTGAGCGTACACACGCTTACTACTGTCAAATCCCCACTCCACCTGACTAACATTTCTTTGGAATGTGGGAGAGAACTGGACCACACATTAGAAAGCCACATACACACAGGAAAACATGCAAGCTCTACACACACACACACACACAGGGGAAAGATACAGCCTTCGCACACACACACATACGCAGGAGAAACATGCAGGCTGTACACATATACAAACAGGATCAAACACACATCAATGGAGGTATGAGGCAACAGTGCTACCTACTGAGCCACCATATGTTTTTAGTGATAATACAGCAAACCTCTGACAATAACAATTTCTACTGACAATCAATATTTCTCCTCCTAACAGATTTCAAAATAACAGCAAGAACATTATCAATTACATGGTTGGAGCAGAATTTCAAGGATGATGGGCCAATTGTAACCTGCCCCCTGCTTAGTACTGATATAAAACAAGAGTATTTCCTACTTACTCTGAAATTGACTGAAAACAGGTTCAAAAGAATGGAATTCTTTTGAGGTGTTACACTATACTTATATTTTACCCATACATAGGACATACCTAGTCAAGACCCTACTGTATTATCAAAATATATGCCTTCAATTATTGTCATACCCTCAAAGAACAAAACACACTAATAGCACTTGATCTCCTGACTCCTATTTACTCAGGCCCCCAGCGGCGACGCCTGCTTCCTGCTCTCTCTCTTGACTCAACATCACCAACAAGGAAGCCGGTCATGACTCCCGGAGTGCGCTGGGTGGACGGACCCCTCCGGCCTGGCCAGAGGGGACTAACTGACCATTTTGAGATTAAGGTCTATGAGATTGATGATGTGGAGCGTCTGCAGAGGAGGAGAGGCATTTGCCACAAGGTAAGGAAATGATATTTGTGGATTATTTTACACCAACAGATTACATTTGTAGGTACAACAGAGGAGTATGATGGATGCTCACGTTTGTATGAATAATCAAAAGCCAAAATGTACAAGCTGATAATCAGAGGCCTGACTCTCCTCCTGTGGTCCTAGTCACAGGAAGTGGTCTTCTTCAGTGCCAAGCTGAAGATCCTAGAACACCGGCAGCATCGCATCTCCGAGGTGCGCGCCAAGTACGACTGGCTGAAGAAGGAGCTGGAACAGACCAAGCAGCACCTGATGCTGGAGCCAGAGAAGTGGATCAGTGAATGTGAGTAACAGCACACGTCCATGAAGTAACAGCACATGTCCATTGATTATTTTACCACTGGTTAACAGCTGAGCTAACTATCTGGTCAGTTTCTCATTATCGAAGATGTAAGGAGTAAGACAATACCGTCTGTAGCTAAATGTAAACTGCTTTCTGTGTCATGTAGCAGTCTTAAGAAGTGATAGAAGTCACTAGGATGTGTAAATATTTCTTTGAGAGAGTTGTCTTTTAAACATTAGTATAAATCTGGTCTCAACCTTTTGTCTTTTCCGGAATGTTTGCAGTTGATTTGCAGCAGACGTTTGAAGTGGATTCTTTAGAATACCTGGAGGCTCTGGAGTTTGTCACTGGGCGACTGGAGAGCCGGGTTAACTTCTGCAAGGCACACCTGATGATGGTCACCTGCTTTGATGTGACCTCCAAGAGGCGCTAACAGATGAGCTGGTGTTGATGAGCTAACAGTAAAGCACTTTGAACGTGTTATGCAGTATGGGAGACTGTGTATAGAAAAAGAGTTGTATGATTGCTAGAATCTTACATCACTGTAAAATAAGAGATGGAAGATGGAAAAGTGAACGTAATGTTCTTGGAAGAGCATTTTGATATGAGAATACATAATCACATTTAGCATGGCACCTGTGTTTCCTTGATGTAGTTTATTATTTTCCTGTATTTAACATGATGGATAACACTAAGGTGTAGCAAAGACAATAAGAAAGTTTAAATAAGAGGAAATTATGCTAAGTAAGTGCCTTGAAAAGAAGTCAGTTTCCTGATGTTACTGTATATATATAGAGGGAACGAGCTGATTTGGCTAAATACTGAATGCTACGTTTATCACATTGGTTTTGTGACACTAGTTTTCTGTGTGTCATGTATTTCTCTGTTGATTTACACATGTGAGAAAGACACAAATTGAGTTTGACCTTATGTTATTAATACTGTGCTCCATGACTCACTGCCCTAGTACTTTTTGAGAGAACACTGTTCAGCCTGAGGCCAACTAATCGTTTCTGCTTTCAGTAAGAATCAAGGAGAGGTGCGAGAGCAAAAGAAAATGTCAAACAGACTTACAGCAGCAATGTGTAAATTATCTGTCTTCTCTGCAATGATTATTACATGGTCTACAGTAGCTGGCAGTGAAGATTAACTCTCTGAATGTAATCGCTGCCTCATAAGTACACTGACCTTTTAACTAGGGGGAAATGACCATTAACTACTACAGCTGTGATTGACTGTTAACGTACATGACAGCATGCAGATTGAAATAATTGAGTCCATTACTGATGCATTTTCTTATTCTTTGTGCACTCCAGGTTTTGCAGTAATTTGAAATGTGGATTTCTGTGACAGTTTCTCACATGACATCTGTAAACCTCATGTGACTGGGTTGTGCAAGCGCTGTTTGTAGGGTCCCTGTCTCCCTGTTCATTTTCTGCGCTTTTTGTGAATCTTATTTCATCTTTAAATATCATTCTGATCTGGCTGGCATGGTCCTGTTAAGCAGAGACCATTTTTTGTCAGTCAGTCAGTCATCTTCTATACCGCTTATTCCTGGTGAGGGTCGTGGGGAAGCCTGAAGCCCATCCCAGAACACATAGGGCACAGGGCAGGGGACACCCAGGGCAGGGCGCCAACCCACCGCAGACCATTTTTTGTATGTCCCAAAAATATTGCCCATGCTTCATACCCAATCTTTTACTCATAAAAAACATTTTTAAAACACGTATTTTACTTCCAAACTCAAGACCATGTTTCTAAATTGCTTCTGTTAAACACATTAATAACACCAATTTGAAAGGTGCTATGCATTAAAAACTGTATGATAGCAACCACATCATAGTGTATATATGTCTTTTCATGCAAATGAACGTTGGATACAACTGAGCTGTCTGTAGCTCTTTGTTGATGCCATTCCAGTAGTCATGGTTACCATATCATACTCTGATAATTTTTCTAGGTGCTCTTTAGAAAAGGTCAGTGTAACATAATCCAGTTTATAGTATATAGAAGAAAGACTGTTGCTTTATTCTCAACTTTTTTATGCTTTTCTGTTATTAATTTGATGTGTAATAATTCAATCATGTATGTACATGTATAATACATATATATGTAATACATAATAAATGTGTATGTATTTACGTATAACACAGAGTCATGGATGACTAGCAACATGCTTACATCATATGTGTATTGTTTGTTATGTACACCCAGATGATCAAGCACCATATGCAAACTAATCCAGAATGAAAAAACTTGCAGTTATACATCAGAATAAAGCACAATACATCATGTAAATAAAGTATACATTGGATGAAGGTATGCATTGTGTGTTTTAATTTTAATGACAGTTTTAAATACTTTTTTTCTTATTTTCAGTTCTAGCACGCAGTACAGTAAAAATTACAATTTCACAAATCTAATGTCTAATATACACAATTTGGTGGAGTCGGCACAGTAAAAATTTATTTACACAGAATGTTTCTAAAATAACAAATGAACCAAGATAAAAAACAGTTTTACACACAAAGCAGGGATAAAACAAACTAAATAAAAATATATATTTTACACAATTAAAACATAATAACCAGAATATGGCTGGCAAGCATTATTTTATACTGAGACTATAAAAAATGAAACACTGGAGAGAGCATGCTAAATTACTAAAAACTATTTTAAGGGAAAAAGAAAAGACAGTGTAACGTTTTGAGAATAAGGGCAAGAGGCAAGGTTCAAATGTGGTTGAGGGAGGTTTATTAAGGATCCAAAACAGGGTACAAACAAGGTTACACGGGGGTACAGGGCTAAAACACAGGCTAACAAGAAAACAGAAGGCACATACATGCACACTACACTACAATACAATAACCAGCAAAGGACTAACACAAGACGAGTGCTTAAATAAACACAAAGAGGAAATGGGACATGGATGGAAAGCACTAATGACATGACTCACAAAGGATTCAGCAAACCAGAAATACAGAGAAGGGTAACATCTAGAGGACACAGGCAAGCATGATAGGCTAGGGCATGACAGACAGATGCCACATAGCTATAAGGTCTGGGTTAAACTGCTCACCTTGAAAAAAATATAAAAGTGGTTGCCAAGCAAAATTGAATTTTGCAGCTGAGCCATTAACAATAATCAGATGTGTTCCATATGGAAAAAGTGTAATATATCTCTAATCCAGTGAGTGAAAGACATTGCAACAGATGGTTTCCAGTGCATCAGAGTCAAATATCAGGTGCAAAAGGCTAGGATATTTTGAATAATGTTGAAAAATGGCTGTCAAACGGGAGTATTCAAGAGACACATTCATAATTAATTTTGGAGAGGGATTCAAATATAGATTTCCAGAATGGTTAAAGTTCAGTGCAAGACCAATACCTGTGATGTAGGGTTGCAGGAGCGAGTTTACATCTGTCTCACCCAGCACCAACACTTGAAAAATTCTAGCTGGCTTTACAAAAAATGTATACTGTGGACAATTTTACATTTAAATATCAAATCAAGCTTTACACAAATACTTTTAACCACTTCTTATTATTGCACAGCAATTGCTGGCACACCATAATTGGGTATACATGGTGTGTCACAGATTGTAAATTTTGACTTGTATATGGGAAATTTAGTGCACCCTTTTCAAGGCTTGTTTTGTGCATGCACACGTTTTATCTCGCTGTTTTCATGTATGTTTCTAAAGGTGCAAAATGCAAGCATTTAATTACTGCACTACAATTTAAAGGACTGCCATTTAAGGACAGTTAGAGATACAGTTTGTGTTAACTAATGAAACAAAAAACAGATATGTAAATGCCTGTTTGGGCTTATGTGGATCCCCATGGCTTTGAAAGAATTTATCTTTGATCAATGCTGCATGGTGATGGAATTCTGACTTCAAAGCAGCAGACAGAGATGAAGATCCCAGTGAAATCAGCTGCACCGGGAGTTCAATTACCCTAAGATACAATTACAAACTGAAAGCCATACTGAACCTGGAAAATTTCAACATCACATGAAATCCAGACATCTTTGTTTAGTGTGAAATTGAAGACGGCGACTGTAAATCACATAACAATGTTTATACCAATTCACAGTAAGTTGTAAATAAAGCTAGTATATGACCTAATTGTGTTAATAAAACAAAAATATTGTAAATGAAGGTTTGGCAATTTGGTGGGGATGTTGTCAGTGCTTTTTCTCCATTTACTGTCTATGCATATGGTTATTTTACTGGAGCTGTAATTCAATGGACTGAGCTTTCAATAAATAGATGAGATTTAGGCATTTCAAGGTTCTTAAAAATATATATTAGCTATAACTATTATTTGATCTGAGTTTTACCTTTCTTACAGACTCTAACATGTCCATTGAAGAAATTACTTCTTATATTAAGGATTGAAAAAACTAGTGCCAGAGCAAACATTAACAAGAATCTCAATCAACGTTATGCAGTAAGAATGACCACTGTCCAAACCGTACTTATGATTGCACAGTCCAACTCTCAAATTTTATCATGCACAGCACTATGTCTTTTTGGTCAAAACAATTATCATATTAACATTCTTAAAAATGGCATAACATACTGTGTACTAACCAGACATGATGCAAGCATGTGACATTTGCATACTGGATTCTCAACTTTGACAATTAAACATGCACACATGTACACCATAATGAATTACGTTTTATAAATGAATTGCTGTTATTAGGAAAAACCCAAAACAGCCGCCATTCCTCTGGAAAGCCTTTTCGACCAAATCATCCTTGTCCCGAGGTGTGAGGACTGGCTGGAGATTCCAGGAGAGCTGCAAAGAAATAGAGATGTGGAAAGCAGTGTTTTGTCTGCAGGAGGCGATGGTGACTGAGGTCTGGAGGACTCGCATTCAGTGTGGACTCTGGAGGGGATCACTTGGCAGCCTGGAGGTGTTCCAGCTGTACAGCGTGCTGTGGGACCGGTCACCTCCCCTCCTGTGGAGACGGCCCACAGGCTGCTAGAGTCGCTTCTTCAGCACAGCTTTTCTGTACCGTTTCTGAGGGATTCACGTGGGTTTAAGTGCAGAATGGTGATGATGGTACCTCAGTGGAAAGGAAGCACAGGTGCAAAACAAAACTAAACAGAACCAGGAAAAACAAACTCAAATGCAGCTATTTTGAACACACAAGGACAAAGTAAGTTAGATATCAATGAAGCAAAACAGGGCGAAAACCACAGACGTATGCAACAACAGGGAAACCAGAAATCAAGAGAAAACCAAGCCCAAAAAAAAAAAAGACTTAATTAGTCAATAAACATGACGAAAGCAGAATCAAATAAAACAACACTTGTGTGCAGGGCTAACACTGTTATACTCTCACTAAGCACTTTGTTAAGAACACCTGTAGACCTACTTATTTATGCAGTCCAATGATGTGGCAGCAGCACAATGCATAAAATCATGCAGCAGCAGGTCAGATGATGTTCACATCAAACACCGGAATAGGGGAAAAATGTGACCTCAGCGATTTTAATGATGGCAAGATTGTTGATGCCAGATGGGCTTTGAGTATTTCTATAACTGTTGATCTCCTTTTGACTTTTACGCACAACAATCTCTAGAGTTTACTCAGAGTGTTGTGAAAATAAAAAAAAAACATCTGGTGAGTGACAGCTCTGTGGACAGAAAAACATCTTGTTGACGAATGGCCAGATTGGTTCTATCTGACAGAAAGGCTACGGTAACTCAGATAACCACTTTGTACAGTTGTGGTGAGCAGCAGAGCACCTCAGCATGCCCAACACGTCAAACCTAAATGCAGAAATCCAAATCATGTTTTACTCCTGCCACTAAGAACAGAAAGCTGGGACTGCAATGGGCACAGGTTCACCAAAACTAGACAGTTGAACACTGGAGAAACAGCCCAGTCTGATAAATCTCAATTTTTGCTGAAGTAAACAGATGGTATTTGGCATCAAAAGCTTGAATCCATGGACCCATCCAGCCTTCTATCCAGGCTGATGGTGGTGGTGTAATGGTATAGGGAATGTTTTTCTGGCACATATTGGACCAATCAGTCATTGCTTGAATGTCACAGACTATCTGAATATTGTTTCTGACCATGTGCACTCCTTCATGGCTGCAATTTACCCATCTGCTAATGGATATTTCCAGCATGATAATGCACCATGTCACAAAGCAAAAGTCACCCCAAACTTGTTTCATAAACATGACAATGAGTTCAGTGTTCTTCAGTGGCCTTCCCTGTCACTGGGTCTGAGTCCAATAGAACCACTTTGGGATGTAGCAGAGCAGGACGTTCGCAGCATGAATGTTCAGCTGACAAATCTGCAGGTATCGCATGATGCCATCATGTCAACAGGAACCAGAATCTCAAAGGAGTTCCAACATCATGTGGGATCCATGCTGCAAAGGATTGAGGCTGTTTTGAGAGTGAAGGCAGGCCCTACCCAGCATTAGCATAGCGTTCCTAATAAAGTGTTTGGTAAGTGTATAACAGAATAAAACGAGGCTGCTGTCTGGGGCAGCAACCATGACAAAACGTTATATTGAGGACAGGTTCAGCTCAGGACAGGTACAGATTTTGGGCCCTACGAAAGATTATCATATTATACAGCATTTACAGTTTTGTTGGCCCCTGTCGGTCTTGGGCCCTTGGAACTGCCCAAAGTTTCCACCCCTCTTTCATATCCCCATTCAAGAACTCAGGTCATAAATAGAGAATATGGTTTCAAAATTCATTAAACACTGCTGTGAAAAAACAACTGAAAATAATGTAAATCTGCCAATGCCTCCACTATTGTTTCTTATTGGTATGTTTACGAGTTTGGAAGGTAATCAATGTTTGAAACATATTTTCTTTGATGTGCAACCCTTTCTGCATTTAGACAAATAGTGAGCAGTGTGAGAACAAAAGGGAAAACTCCACATGGAATCCATTCTTCATTTTATCTAAAATGTACGTTTTGGAAAATTAGCAAACCAGAATTACATTTCTGACACCAAAATGATAATGAATAAAAGAAACTTGCATGCTCCAGTAATGCTTTTACATACACATTCACATTAGTTTTCCATCCATCCGTCCATTATCTTAACCGTTTAGTCCTGGTGAGGGTCACAGGGAAGCCTGCAGCCCATCCCAGAGCACACAGGGTGCAGGGCAAGGGACACCCAGGTCAGGGTGCCAACCCACCACAGGGCACACGCACACACACACACACACACACACACACACACAACATTAGTTTTCCAAAATTGTAAACCACGATAATAAAAAAAAACTGACAAGCATGGGCTGTACATGCACCAACAGGAAAAGCTAACAAAGCTCAGTGTAAAAACTGATGAACACTCTGACCTCTGGTTCAGCCCCAGCCCAGGTGTGACGACCAGTAACAAATTTATCTTTACACTTTTACCCAAGCATGCCACACAGAATGTGCCACAACAGGAGGGCCCCTTACAATTATAAAACATTCCACTCAGTGCTATGTATATTAACTAATTAGTCATTTAGCAGACACTTTTATTCAAAGCGACTTACAACACTTCATAGGCATGTTATAATGAGCAAGCACTAGGTGTCTTGCTCAAGGACACACCAGGTGGCCAAGCTGGAATTCAAACCAGGAGACTTCTGCATCCTAGCCTGATGTTCTACCCATTGAGCCACCAGGTCGCAATGTATAAGATGATGCCAAACTGTCCTTTTCTTGGGTCCCCTAAACTGACACCCCTTTCTACAGAAAGAGAGAAAGAAACCAAGGCAGGCATGTTGCAGAGCACAGATCTAACAGCATAATGCTGCATTTCAATACTTGTACCAGAGAAGATGCAGATAAACTCAGTTGGAAAGACCTGCAGGGCCACATGCTGATGTCAGCACTTGTATAGCTCAGTATACAAAGGCACTGACCCTCTTCCCACACTGCTGGAAGCCCAGATCTGCCATTGAATTTAGTGGTGAGGTACACATACGTGAGGTGGGAAAGGAGGCAAACCAATTTGTTAATTAAATTAGTCTTTTATGTTATGTTCTGGTTAGAGCTTATTGTACTATGGGCATATATGCGTCTTTATATAACAAATCCCAGTGGACCACATCACACCCAAGTCTTATAATTAAGGTTTTAATGAGGTGCTAATTAGGTCTCACTAAACATACCAATGAGCATATAACCTTTTTTATGTTCTGTTGTTATAAAAGTCTCTCATTTGTATGTAATCAATGGATTAAAACTTACCATTTTCCAGGACCACACTTGTGTATGGAAAACATTAAAGATTGTTTACATACAGGCCAGGTTCATGAGAAGGTTTGTGTTGTGGGCTTGACCAGTGTTGGCTCATCACACTCACATGATGCATATTATATACATTTCATTTGCATACACTAGATTCTAATTAAGTCAGTTTTTTGTTGTCTTTGTCTTCAAAAATAAGTCTGGAAGTTTATTCATGTCAACTGGACTTCTTCCTCATTTACGCAGAAACGTTTCAGACCGAAGAAGCCTTTTGGTAAAAGGTGAAACGTTTTATGACTAAACTTCCAGATAACCTCACCTGGATGACTGAGAATCTTCACAGACTTCAAAAATAAATGTTAAAGTATATGCTACTTGGTAGAAATTAGCTTTTCTGGTTTTATTTTCTTTAAACTATGTGAGAAACTAACACATAGTAAGTAAATGCACTTAACAAATTTAAATTTAGCAATTTGTGACAATTCTAATTTGTCTCCAGTTGTGTTGTAGCTGTTCTGTGTGCCTTATTGACACCTTAAGCAAAAAAGTAAAGTAACTGATAAAAGCTGCACTGAAAAACTACACATCTACACTATACTGCCAAAAATATTGGGACACCCCTCCAAATCATTGGATTCAGGTGTTCCAATCACCTCCATGGCCACAGGTGTATAAAATCAAGCACCTAGGCATGCAGACTGCAAACGTTTGTAAAATAATGCAGGAGCTCAGTGAATTCAAGTGTGGTACCGTGATATGTCACCACCTGTGCAATAAGTCCATCTGTGAAATTTTCTTGCTACTAAATATTCCACGGTCAACTGTTAGTGGTATTATAACAAAGTGGAAGCAACTGGGAACAACAGCAACTCAGCCATGAAGTGGTAGGCCACATAAAATGACAGAGCGGGGTCAGCGCATGCTGAAGCGCACAGACCAACTGTCTGCAGAGTCAATAGCTACAGACCTCCAAACTTTGTGTGGCCTTCAGATTAGTACAATAACAGTGTGTAGGGAGCTTCATGGAATGGGTTTCCATGGCCGAGCAGCTGCGTCCAAGCCTTACATCACCAAGTGCAATGCAAAGCTTCAGATGCAGTGGTGTAAAGCACGCCACCACTGGACTCTAGAGCAGTGGAGACGTGTTCTCTGGAGTGACGAATCATGCTTCTTTGTCTGGCAATCAGACAAACGTGTCTGGGTTTGGCGGTTGCCAGGAGAACGGTACTTGCCTGACTGCACTGTGCCAAGTGTAAAGTTTGGTGGAGGGGGGATTATGGTGTGGGGCTGTTTTTCAGGGGTTGGGCTTGGCCCCTTAGTTCCAGTGAAGGGAACTCTTAAGGTCTCAGTATACGAAGACATTTTGGACAATTTCATGCTCTCAACTTTGTGGGAACAGTTTGGGGATGGCCCCTTCCTGTTCCAACAGGACTGCACACCAGTGCACAAAGCAAGGTCCATAAAGACATGGATGAGCGACTTGGAGGTGGAGGAACTTGACTGGCCTGCAAAGAGTCCTGACCTCAAACCAATAGAACACCTTTGGGATGAATTAGAGCGGAGACTGCAAGCCAGGCCTCCTCGTCCAACATCAGTGCCTGACCTCACAAATGCGTTTCTGGAAGACTTGTCAAACATTCCCATAGACACACTCCTAAACCTTGTGGACAGCCTTCCCAGAGGAGTTGAAGCTGTTATAGCTGCAAAGGGTGGGCCGACTCAATATTGAACCCTATGACTAAAACTGGGATGCCATTAAAGTTCATGTGCATGTGAAGGTAGGTGTCCCAATACTTTTGGCAATATAGTGTACATATACAGCACAATTTTATACAGTATAATTATGCACTCAAGACAAATTCATGCAATGTTGAAAGGTCTTTGACTCCTTCAGCCAAACCGATAGATTATGTTGAGTTCTCAATGCTTTGATCTTATTCTTTGAGTTGAGGATGTTATTGTAGAGCCACGTGTTTCTGCACTTCCACGAGAGGCCTCGCAAGACCCACTGCAATATTTTGCTGTGCAGGATTAATTTTCAGTGTTGCAGAGCGTGGGCTGTTAGTCAGCCAGTGTGGGTGGGTGGGACAACACAGACTTGAGAAAACCCATAAAAATCTAAATATTAATAATAGAAATATAAACTAGCCTTGTCTGATGTAATTTTAATTTTTTTAATTAATGTTTTAATTATGTTGTTATAACCATACAGAATGTAGACAAATAACACAGTACAAAACAATTGTGGAGTTTATGTGCCTTGAGAATTTATTTACAACACAGGCTGCTCATTTAATATTAGCTGCTGAGGTACAATATTTTAAAGGACAGAGAAGAAAAATGTAACTGAAAATTGTAAACTCAAAAAGATAAAAGTCATTAAAGAATATTAGTGAAAACCACAGATTTAATCAGTTTTAGATAATTTTATGTTCAAATAGCGAAAGATCCAGTGTTTGTCAGTGTTATACCTGCTAACATGGGAGGTTAATTTTTTTGGTGGTTTAGCACAAGTTCTGTGACCTGGTGGCTCAATGTGTACAACATCAGGTAGCAGTACAGAAGTCTGCTAGCTCAAATCCCAGCATGGCCAGCTGTGTCCTTGAGTGAGACACATAGTGCTAATTCCCTGGGTGTTGCATGTGGCTGGCCCCTACTTCCCCCAAGGGGATGAGCTAAATGCTGAGAATGAATTTCCCTGTTGTGGGATTTTAGAAAAAGTGAATTAATTTTTAAAGTGGATATTCTATGCAGATGGTCACAACATCATATGTACAGCTTTGTTTCGTGAAATATAGAAAGATGATGTGACAGCAGAAACGTCTCAACTGCGCTGTATGATATTTAATCCTAATCACGATAATCAAAATTACATGAAGCATGCATATTTCAGCATTGCTGTTTGAAGTTGTTATGCACGGCAGGCCTTGGATTAAAGACCATGTGCTGCTGTTGCTCTGGCAACCCCATCAGTCTGAGGCTTAGAAGTTTCATTAACAAGTCCTGTCTTTCTATTAATCTCTCAGAATGAGATTATTATGACTAACAAAGAGGTTTGCTTGTCTTTTCTCTGTTGGGAGCATTCTCATCATAAGAACATTAGGCTGTAGTTCCCTCTTGGAGAGCCCTGCCTTGTTGGGAAATGCTGGCACCAGGCAGCCTGCTAAAGACAGAGTTTCTGTTATAATCATTAATCTTTCTAGCAGACTGCTGAAGCACATTTATCAACACCCATTGTTGTAGTGGCAGTCTTAAGCAAATTCTACTATGAGCTGTAAATCAATCTTACCTCCATCTCATTCACTTGCTGTCCAACATTGCGGTTAATTTCTGTGATCCCCAAACTATTCTATGAAATAAAATGCACATGATGCTTATGAAATTGGAACAAATCCCAAAAGATCAATATAAGAACAATAAACTATGTAAGGTATATCAGGTATTCAAAACATGTTTTCTTACACAATGCTAATATTAAAGTAAAATAATAATAATTATTATTATTATTTGGATAGCTGCAAAGGAACTGAAATAAACATCTTAAAAATGTTTAAGATATTTTGGGTTTATTAACAAACATTATTTTTTACTAAGTAATAAGTTACTGAAAGTTTGTTAAAACGATATGGAAAAAATTAAACGGTGTGTTTGATTTGGACAGGAGAAAAGGATTTACTTCACATCATCAGCCAAACTAGTTGTGTTACATATTTTTGCTTTTAACTGTAGTTCTGTGTTTATTAATCCCAGAATATATGAGTGTAATGATAACTTTGTGGAATATTGAAAATTGCACTCGTGGCAACTGCAAATGACAACTATTTACAGACGAAATACAAAAGATCCACTCTTTTCTGGAAACAAATTTTCTCAATCAATGGAATTAATATGGGACTGAAGGAGACAAATTGCACCATAAACCTATTGTGGATTCACTGCATGTCTTACACATCAGAGCATTGCATGTGTGCAACTTAAAATCATATCAGTTCCTGTTACATTTTTTCAGACAATATTTGCATTACCTGTCATGACTGGATTGTGTTTCCTTTGCAAAATGTCACAGGTGCCATTCAGTCAGATTGTACAAATTCATGAGACTGGTTCTCTTCTAACATGTAACACGTTCTGATCTGCCTTCGTGGTGCTCCCTCAAGCTGTCCACATGGCATGTATGAGGCTGTAATAAGACCAGCTGTCCATAACTCACTGTGTGTGGCTCCTTCTTATGTTGCACCAATACAGTCACACATAAAAAATACAGATTCTGTGATGACAATTTTGGCCGTAGCCCAACATGAACCATATAATATGGACTGAAATCCAGGCCATTTCACTTTCTGTAATTAGAGTGACGTGTGCCTGCTTTATCTATTACCCCCCAGCTGCTATATCTTCATGTGACGTCCTTATTGAGAGTGTCATCTGTATTTTTGTAATGATATTTCTAAGCATTGGTGCCACAGTGGCATGGAGGTTAACACTGTTGCCTCACACCGCCAAGCTTGGGGTTCAAATCACAGTCTGTGTTTGTGGAGTTTGCATGTTCTCCCTATGCTTGGTGGGGTTCCTCTCACAGTCCAAAGACATGCAGGTTAGGTTGATTGGTGTCTCCAAATTGTCCATAGTGTGTGAGTGTATGTGTCCTGTGGTGAGCTGGCACTCTCTTCTGGGTGACCCCTGTGCCCTCTGGGATGGGCTCCAGGCTTCCAGCAACCCTGGATTGGACAAGCAGTGTAGAGAATGGAAGGACTTATAAGCATCATTTTATGTGACCATATTTTATTCCCAAAACCTGAAAAACTTGTGACCTATTCTATATTACCTGCCGAAACATTTTCTAAGTGCCATAGCAAGTAGCAAGATGTAAAAAAATTTAATGTTTCTATTCTACTTCACCTTTACTAGTCCCTTGCCATTTTGTTTTAGGGCATGGTCTCGGTGTAAACAAACAAACAAACAAATAAATAAATAAATAAATAACCAAATCAGTTAAAATTAAGACGTTAATCGAGTGCACTTCTGATTGTCCCTGAACTATTAATCCAATTAATACTGTATTGTTGACAAAGCTTAGGAGACGGATAAGTCTAATTACGCAATATCACCACTGCCAAAGGCTGAAGACTGTCTAATTGAGATGCATGTGTCGTTTGATAAATTATTGTGTGCAACCCTTTCTCTGGGTGCTGGTGACATGTATCATATTTTGTAGGACATTTGTCAAAAAATTAATTGTCATGGTGACATCGTAACAAAATTCAAGGTAGGACATTAGGTTACATGTAATACATGTGTAACACCAGTCTCCCATAGGTCCTGATGGAATAGTTGCTAAAGGGGCATTAAACACACACTAATCCCCTGACGTGTCTTTGGAATCTGAAATCAAACCCCTATACACATAGTAAGAATACTGACCCTATTTCTTCACCCACCATCCAGAACTGCTGACTGTCCACCTACCCAGAACATGATAACTAGAACTGCTTACTTATCTACTTCTCTGCATTTAGCCCATCCCCCTGGGGGGAGCAGTGGGCAGCCAGCCATGCTTGGTGCCTGGGGAGCTAGCACTGAGTGTCTTGCTCAAGGACATACCTGGCTGCACTGAGATTTCAACCATGGAGACTAACACATCCACATCTCAGGCTGCTGCTGTGCCCACTGAGCCACCAGGCCACTGGTGTAATTCATTAAGACTGGGCTACTCCGCTCTAAGTAACTCTAGCAATGATGAAAACAGGGTCCAAAGCATCTCATCGTATTTCTCAGTGCAAAGTCAACAGAAAAAGCAAAACGGGTAGGTACAACAATACTGTTTTGTATGGTCAAAACGACCAGTAAAAATTATTTACTTTTAGAATATAGTTTGAGAATAACCTTTGATAAGAATGTCTTCTGAATTAAGGCTACATTAAAATTTATTTTTTTAATCATATATATATGTATATATGATAAAAAATACATATATTTTATATATATATATATATTTTATATGAGAGAATGCTAAAGAGAGGACAGGCAACCTGCATTGCTAGCGCTGTGGAGGAAGAGTGACCACATTTCTTCATGCATGTGTTCAACGCTCATTGTCAATCACGATTTCACAATTACAATTTCTCCTGGGGAGGGATTATGTAGTGTGAAGTACTGCCTTAGACCACACCAGCTGAATTGCTTTTTTGCTAGTTCATCAGATCATACAGCTACTGCCACCCTAGTAGCTACCCATGTGCCTCACCATCCTGGGTACATGTGCCCACTGTGTGCCCACCATGTGCCCACCTATAGGCCTTTCTGACAGCTTTGACACTCAGTTGTTTCAGCTGATGTTGTTTAGTCTCCTGTTTATGGTGGCCTCATTGCACAGTTAAGTGCTGTCTTCCTCTGTCGTGTATGCGTTTCTATTTTCAGTCGTGTTTCCTATTCTCTTCTTCTTTGGTATTCTGTATGTCTTTTTAAGTTTATGTCTTTGTTAAAGTTGACCTGGTCTTTCATTAGATTGCCAGCCATTGTTTGACAATGCATTACGTGACCAGATTTTTAATTAATCTGAGACCACTGTTGGCTAATCAATATATTTAAAAAATACATTAACCTTTCTCCATAGTAAGTGTAAAAACATTTTCTTGTATTGTACTTTTGTTTCAGTAACTGCAGGTTATGCTGCTTTGAGATAAATGCAATGCTGTTTTGAGATTTTCCAGGACAGTGTTAGTCTTACTGTTACCTGCAATGCCTGCCAGGGGGAGAGCCTTCAGACCCAGCCCCACCCACTGATGTTCATGCCCTCTCCAGTCAGCAGTTTGCTAATCAGGTGTCACATGTGTAATCAGACTTCTTTTGCATGGTATTTCACTCCGTTCTATGATGACTTCCAATCATTCTAGGAACCCATTGTCTTGTCTTCCAGTTCCTGATCCTCTTTCATCCAGCCTGAATTCCTCCTTTGTCCTCCCATGTTTTTCATATGTTCTAGTTGTCAAGGACATATCTTGATGGATTATCAACCTATTGCCCATTTCTCTTTTTTACGTCACTTTTTAGACAGTGGATTTGAAACCCCATTTTGAAAAAGCTGCATGAGTGAATTTTCCTGTATTTTGCTCAGATTCTGCCATTATTGCACCACCTTTCATCCTTTATACAGAACGAATATAATTACGACTATTCATGATTACATATAGAAATAGTTGTTCCTATAAGACCCCTGCTTAAAAAAAGCAGGTCAGGAGAAATCAGGCTGTGTGAAATATTATGGGCTAGGAATAAGGAGTGACATTTATATATTTCATGAAACATCTATATAGTATCCTAAAATGTACTGTTCTCAGTACAGTCTGAATTTTGTGACTCCACGAAAGAACCAGTGTAGCACCACTACACTAAGGTGCAAAGGGAGGCAGGGTTAAAATACGTAATATGAGAAGGAGAAATGAACACTATAGCAGTGTTGTAAAGTGTCCTGTAAGTGTCCTGTCCAGGAGAGACACCCAAACAACTCTCCCACCTCTGCAAACACAAAAAACCATCATTAACACTGACACACACACATACACACACATCAATACAGATTGGAAGGCCCTGCTTGACACATTCATCCTTGTGAGCGTCCATCTGTTATTACCTGATTTTCCCTGCCACACCTGAAAGTAATCTGCTTTAAGCTTGTCCGTTTGAGGTGTGTTTTGTGTGTGTGTGTGTGTGTGTGTGTATGTGTGTGTGAGAGAGAGAGAGAGAGAGAGAGAGAGACAGAGCGAGACAGAGAGATAGGCTGTTAATCCTGGACACAGAGGGTATGATAAGGCATAGCAATGGCCTCTTGTGACCAAATGCTCCTAGAAGTCTCTTCTATACCTAAGTGCCAACGACTGCATTTCAGAAAGAGAGGCCCAGATGGAGAGAGAAAAAAGCGTTTAGTCATCATTACCCATTAATCATCACTACTGAGCCCCTCAGGTAATATGGTATGGCTTTTTACAGCTGGTCTCCTAATTATACATCTTTGTGCATAGACACAGAGCAACAGTCCTCCTATTTAATATCCCATGTGATACTGTTGTTACTGTTGTTACTGTTGTATTTTTAAGTGACACACGCTGTTACACTTCCTCGCTGCACTTAACAAGCTATTGTAACCTGGAATTGACATTTATGAAAGGGAGGGGA
>JABJVR010047845.1:0-15032 GCA_025773905.1 Chitala chitala
TCCAAAGACATGCAGGTTAGGTTGATTGGTGTGTCCAAATTGCCCGTAGTGTGTGTGCGTGCCCTGTGGTGGGTTGGTGTCCCCTGCTCTGCTCCCTATGTGCTCTGGGATGGGCTCCAGGTTTCCCCGCAACCCTCACCAGGAATAAGCGGTTAAGATAATAGATGGATGTTTATTTTATTTTCCTAGGTCCATGTCACAGACCAACCCATATCACTTCGTGCAGAAAATGTATTTTTACTTAACATTTTAGAGGAAATGTCAAAGCGATGATTTTAGTGGTGTTGAAAACCTACATGCTGGTTATCGGGTTTCCAGATTGCACTGAAACCGGCGCTGTGTTTGTGTGTAAAAACACGCACAGAGAGTGGCTGCTACCACCCGAGAATTATGGGGTATTTGGCGACAGCAGTGAGGCACGCATCGCTGTGAGCCCCACAGAAGTCAGGAGTGCAGATCTGGCACAGTGGCCCACAGAACCTGAAGCAGTTTAATTAAGATGAACGACCAGCAGTTAGGTTAGCATTGTAGTATTGCAGTGGAGGTTTAGGAAGTGCACACACATACTTAAGACACACATGCACAAACAGGTAAAATGTTAAAAAAAAAAAAAAAAAAGTGGGTTAATCAAAGTTCCAGTTATGCTAATGACACAGCTAGGAGAAATTATCAAGGCACTAATAAGTTTACATTGGAAAAATGTGTATGATAATGAATATTAATACATTTTGGTTCTAAGTGAATAAGATGGAAATGAACAGCAGTATAGAATTAGTGCAATGCTAAAAATGCTGTGTTTATTGGTGGAGCTAACTTAGCCTTTAAAGGTGTGTTACAAAGAAGCCTCTTTTGCAATGTGCTGAAGGTGTCATCAAGGCCAAAAGCAGGTCAACACAACACTGTTAAGCTTGTTAAATTTAACAACATAGCAAAAAAGGACAATATGAAAAAATGTCCTTCAAGGCATTTATTATTGATTTTGCAAGACTGAATGAGTATTGAATGCATTTTGTTTTGCTGGCCCTGTTTCAAACCAGCTCAGTCTGTTTCACAGAGAATACATTACACACTGTTCAGGTAAAATGATCAAAGACTGACACCTTGGATTTCAAATGTACCCCGTCTCTGTCACATCACATCACGTGCTTATATAACATGAAAAAGCTGAACTTTTTCAGCTCTTTTGTACACGGTACATTTTTTTCACAGTCATCACAAAGACCTGAAATATTTATGCAAGGCTCTTGTAACCTAACTAACAACTGCAACTAATTGTACTCATTATGTAGGTGGTGTTCAGTGTTGAACACCTCAGCCCCTCTGAAGGCAGAAATACTTTACATGTAGATTTTAAACAAAATCTCACAGAGCATGTGACAAGTTTAACATGGTAACGAGAATTACATGGTTGAAACTGAAATGACATTCATGGGAAAACACTTTTAACACAAGATAATGGAATGTTGCAGACCTTCAGCACTGATGAAACAAGCGCAGGTATTATTTCATAGCTTTTTCTGTGAGTGTCACAGCTGTCTTATAACTGGGTTAGACTTAGAAAAGGGATTTTACAGCAGGCTAGGCTGAAATGACAGCCTTTCCCAGGTTAACAGTGAAGTGGAAGCCTACCGACACCTTTCATCTGAAAACAATAAAACGCGTACTCTCACTGAAGCACTGTCAGAAGTATCAGATCTGTTGAAGGAAGGGCACCTAACTTTTCAGGCTAATAAACTGCAAAGGTCTCAAACATCAGACATGAGTTCATTTACCAAATGTTACGTGAGCAACTAAAGAGTTCTTGATTGAGGTTTGTTTACAAACACTTTACATAATTTAAACAGGTATTAAATTGTTATACCTTCCTGTGAGTACATGACATGTAAATATGTAAGAAACAATTTTCATATATGTTGCCTAGTTGGTTGTGTAACCTGTAAACTGTATTACTGGCAGTACAATTTCTCCAGAACACATTTTTTTCTGCAGACACTACTGTCAGTTGTGATGCACAGTACATGAAAATGAAAGTCCCATATACTGTGTCTCAGTTGCTATTCAAGAGCTCAGGACTGGGGAGCAAAAAATAGGGCTCTAATACCAATGACATTAATGAGGAGTAAAATAGTTCAATATGAGCAATCGTGATGATTGGGGTGGGGTGCTCTGTTGTGTTCATCCTGGGGTGTATGATTATAGGGCCATATAGACAAGCCGGAGTGTACAGTATCTGCTCCTATAAAATGAACTCGATACTTCTCAATCACTACACAGCCTTTTATAATGTGAAAAACAACTATGGTACAACCCCCCCAGTTGTCAGAGCGAAAGTCTGATTAGTCCCCCGTGTAAAGGACTTGGGTTTATGGCTCAGTAAACTAATCTTGCTTGTCTGGTACCCTTGAGAGAACTGTCAGGTCCTGGGTTCTAATCTGGCCAGAGTCACCTTCATTACCCATGCAGACTGGTTATCAGACCTAATAGGTCCTTGAAGAGTTGCCCATGGATCCACAGATGTATAACAGCTGACATAAAATGTCGTGGATCAAAGGTGTCCTTTGGTTTTATCCATATGTCAAGCTGGAAGAATTAAGTAGAAAATGACTCAGCAGGGGCTTTTCTCTGCACTTGTCACTCAAGACTCCAAGCGTTGCTCTCTTAACATTGGGTTACATGTATTTTTGTGTAGGCCTGGGATACAAGCAGTTTTTAAACGGCGTACATTCCTACTTCGTCCAGAACGGCTAACATAAACGCCGATTAAATTCAGTCACGATTTTCAAGGTCACAGATTTGTGGCGTTTAACAACTGTCCAGGTAAGTGTCTCTCTGTGTATGAGCTTCATCTTACAATTCAATTCAATTCAGTTTATTTTTATATAGCGCCTTTTACAACAATGTGCCTCAAAGCGCTTTATAACCACTGCTACTTTTCTGGCAATGCAATTTTGTCCATATTTGGCACATGTGCTTATTTTAATCAGGTTTCATTGATAGGCTGTTTTTGCAGTTTTGGTGAAAGATTTCCTTTGGTGGTCAGAAAATATTATCTGGGGGTCTGTTAGCCACCCCACAGCAGTAACCTCACGTTAGCTGTAACTTCATTGCTATCTCACATAAAAATGCTAATAGTAAGACTTCTTTTACAAGTAACACCGTAACTACTTATTTGTAATTTACGTTGTACACGATAAACCTCTGTATCTGCATTTTCAATTGTGATTTAATTTAATCAAATTCTTAGTGTAGTACTTTGTTTTATCTATGTCTGTACTACGAATCAACATTACTGGTGAATGTTTTATTTAAATTTTAATTTCTGTTGAGTGAATATAATTTACTGGGTTTTAAAGTGATGAGTTTGCTGTTTTGCATTAATATTCCATTTACCAAATTGCCTTTTTTTGTATTGGTTGCACTGATGTGGAA
This sequence comes from Chitala chitala, assembly GCA_025773905.1. Taxonomy (NCBI): domain Eukaryota; kingdom Metazoa; phylum Chordata; class Actinopteri; order Osteoglossiformes; family Notopteridae; genus Chitala; species Chitala chitala. The sequence continues at coordinate 3,430 of JABJVR010047845.1, forward strand.
GATACCATCAAGAGCAGAGCATGTTTGTCAGTTGTGTGCAGAGTAATTTAGAAAACTGCAATAAGAAAAATTTTACCCGCACTTGGGAAAATACAAAACTATCACATACAAAACCCACATTGGCACTGGTTTAGCAAATTAAAGGGAGTAGTTCATTATGATAATTTATGCTGCCCCCTAACCTACACTAAGCGATAAACTCAGAGTCATACTGAAAACTTAAGCCCCAGGAAAACTTATGGGCAGTAACATTACTTCATAGTGCAGTCCAAAAAATTCTGTGTAATTGTTAAGCGCATACCAAAACAAAGTTTCATTTAACGATGTTGACGTACATGGCTAAAGGTTTCATTTTACATTTTTGCTATGCAGAACAGAGCAGCTATCATTTTAAGTAAGGAAAGAAAAAGCCATATTTCCGCTTATGTTTCCGCTGAATTGTCAATTTCAGGTTGTTACAGAGAAAAGTTGCCTTTTCTACCTTTTCTGAGGTACAAAAGGCAACAAACAGTTTATATGTTGTAGACTTCATTTGTGCCCTGTCACATAAACAATTAAATAAATTAAATGCAATCTGCATAACATCTGACTTCTAGCATTGAGGAGAGAGCAAAAAATGCAAGACGTACTGTAGCAATGTAATTTGTGTATAACAGCACTACAAATGCCATATTTTTCATCACATTGGCTGATGTTATTTTTTCCGATGAATTATTGCTTGTCTCTTTATATATAATTCTCTTTTCCACTTCATCCACAGACTTTGCATCTGTCATTACCATGCCAGCTCAAGCGTAAAAGACGGGCAGACGGCAAATGTGGGCCATGACTTCATGCAGGCAGAACTTGCACTGCGATGCTAGGTCATTATAAAGACCCAAGTGAAGGCATCCGTGAAATTTATGGTCGGGATCGATTTTAGGCCACATCATTAATTGTAGTTAAGATAATGCTTCAGTTTTGTGCAGACCGTTGCTTGGCATAAATGAGTCTCAAAATAGTAACGTCTTCTAAATGATTATCTGTATTTCACCTTGTGTTGTTAGTGTTCAGCTTTTCATTACAGCTTAACATGGCTTTTTATTGGTAACATTGCTCTAACATTGTTAGATAGAATGGCTCTGCCAGGATTGATATATTTGGTTTTTCTTACATCAAGTAAGAGTTAGTGTTGGAGGCACGCCACCTGATGATGTGACGGGTGAATATTTCAATCACACTGCTTACACAAGTTATGGCTGTTGGTTATTTACAGGTCCAAGACAGGCACCACCCAGAATACTACTGAGTGTGCTTTGGTAGGGGTCTGACATTAGATGTCATTTCAGCATGACTACTATTCTGTAGTTACACAAACCCTTAGTTTAGCAGCTACCAGCAAAATTGTTAAGGAGCTCGTAGTGTGACTTAATTGTTGAGGAGAATGTACCTTCCTCCAGATATTGGATACTTAAGAAACATTAATACAATATATTACAGAATATCTATACCTTCAACCTGTGTAAGCCAAACTGGAGGGAGATGGTTTCACAAGTTTTACACAGTCCAGTTGTGACGACTGTCCGAGAGGCAGGAGCGATATCACAGAGTTCTGCCTTTTACACTGCATGACTTTAGCATTTGAAAAGGTGTAAAGTTGTTCAAGTGAAGAAACAGTATGCTACAGGTTGCCTTGCAAATTTAGCCAAATTTTTTTTCCACAAGTGCACATTCCTTCCGTCATTCTCTGTTCCTTTTTCCTTTAAGTTTTTTTAGGTCACACTCTCTGACAGCTTTGTTCAGTAAGGTCTCTCTCATGCTGGCTCCTTTCCAGATCTCTTGCCTCCAGCATTTCATTGACACTGATACCCATGGACTGTAGGTGGGGACAAACTTGTGCCTTAGCACCAGTGACAAGCTCCCTGTACAGTAGGTCCCTGGGGGTCCTCTAATGAGGTGAATGTGATAGAGCAAACATAGGTGGTGCTGCTGTAGCAGAGCATAGAGAATGAAGGTGTGGGCTTAGGTAAGAACCTTCTCATTTGTCACTCAATCATGGCAGCTAATAGCAAGGATGCAGCAGAGGTTGTACATGTAGATAGTGTTGAATCTCCATAATGGAGAGCAGAATGTTTGTCTAGGATTGGCTGTTAAACTGCAAGCTGGTAAGAAAACAGGCACTCTAAACAGCCATCTTGGTGCACATAGTCTGGAGCATCAACTTGACTATCTGTTTCAGTTTTGCAGACATGAAGGTAGTTCAGCTAATTTGTCAGGGGATCTCTGCACCTTATGATGAGATTGTTGGGCAGGGTAGAGCCAAGATAGGTGAACAGGTGCACCCCTGCACCAGTTCTGCAGTGGTACTTTGGTGCACCTGACAACCTGAAGTGAAATTCCATTCAGAGCAGGAGCCATCCCTGAGGGTAGTCTGTCAGTTGCATTAATTATGTCTTCCAAGCTAGGTATTGCATCCAGTTCTCTCATCGAAGGTTAAGTCTTGATAGAATCTCTGTTGCAACACTGGAGGCTATTTTCCTTAGAGAACAACTCTGGATAGACCTTCAGCCATTGTCTTTGATGATCTTGGCAGTTATACAGTTTAGTGGTAGTGTCCTTGACTCTATTGGGCAAGTTGCTTTCTATATGTTGTCATAGATCCCATAGATACCAACTGATTGCCAGTACTCATTAGCACAGCATCTGGCTGCATTTCCTGTTTGCTTCTGGCTGTTCGGAAAGCTTGAAAAGACTTCTTGAATAGATGACATCCCCTGCTGATGATAAGATCTAACTGGTACCAGTACCACTGTCTCCATGAGTCCTTGTTCTAGGGCTTGGTTTTAGAGAATGAGCTAAAACGCATAAGCTGCAGTCAGAGAAAAGCTCCAGCAAACATTAGCTTTTATTAGTTTTGCTAACTACAGACCAACTTAGGCAAGTTGCAAGGATTCCTGTTCCATACCCACTCTTCAATAATTGCTTATGACTAGGGATGTCTTGATGGTAAAATAGAAGGATGCCAGAAGCATACGTTTTCATAACAAACCAGCCCTGTCCGCCAAACCAAAACTATCCTCTCGTTATTAGACTATCAAGACGGCCTTTACCTCTTACGTTTGACTTGATGCGAATTACAGACAGCCCAAAATCAATTATGCTGCTAATTAAACAGCAATTTTACCGGCGCTGCTTAACGCCAACGGTCATCCTTCGTAAATTAGAAGATTTAAAGTTGATTACAGGGCAAGGTGTTGCCATGGACGTGCAATTTGTTAAATATGCCACAGGAGTTTTTGTTTAAATAAAAGACTGCTTTTTAAATAAAAATTGATCATACTTCTTTCACAAAACTGAAGTAAATTACAATGCGTCAATTCTCATTAAAATGCCCAGCTCTGACAGCAAAGGGAGGTGAAAGTTTAACACAATACAGGTGAAAAAAGGAACGCATTTATACAACTTCAGTATTTGAGCGTGTGCATTAAGACACGGCTGCTGCGCCGTTTACGTCTGCCAGGCAGGACGCTCGCGAGTGAGAATCGAGCAGCTGTACAAGTTGTGACGGTCCAGTCGGTTCAATTACGAGGATAAGATGTTGTATTTAAAGAAAACCCTTTGTAAAACCCAAAGGCAAACCTTTGTAAGCACCCGAGGTATTAATTGAACACAAAAGCAGCTCGCCGTTAAAATAATTTACATTTAAATGTTCAGAAAGTGGTTAAAATATTTTTAACGATTTACGCACCTCGAACACAATGACTGGGAAATTGAGATTTGTGCAAAAATGCCTAAATGACAGGAATCAAGTTACGATGGATCACGTTTTCTCCAGATATATTTCTTCCGTATATTTCTAGTGGTAGAAGGACAGCAGTATGTACATTTCAAAAAGTCTTGCCTAGATTGTTTCTGAATACACGTTTTCGTTTACGCTGCACATGACATTAAATGTTGTATGAATACGAAACAGTCCCCCATCAATTTGGTTTTCGGGAGACGTCGGAGCGTTCCCAAGCCTGGGTAAATGGGGAGGGTGGCGACCTCTTCTGTAAGTTTAAAAAAAAATAATAATAAAAAAAACCTCGACAAAAAACCATGGAAAGCCCATCACTGGAGAGATCTGGTCCACAAAATTGCCGAGAGCCGGATACAATTTAACGGAAATCATCATCACAATAATATATCGTAGACTGAATTACCATTTAATTTCAATGAAAGCGTTTCATAATTTTGTGTACTAATACTAGTTTAGCCTGACTTTTAAACACGAATTATAATTGGTTTGATCAGAAACTTTGTCAAGTTTCGAGCTTTCCGTTTTTAACGCCACAGACTGTGTGGTCACTTGACTTAATGCCGTGTTCCCAGTCATCCAGGTAGGGGCTCTTCCTCACGGTCCTGGAGGACCCCGCTGAGTGCAGGTTTTTCTTTCAGGCAATTTTTGCTTTTAATTGAACCTCCATCTCAAATATTATGCCAGAATTTCTCAGCAAGCTTTATTCATTTTAATAAGAATTTAAAACGTATGAGAAATACTGATATTACTTCTTAATTTAAAAAATCTATTTCTTGGTACTAATTCCTTAAATTGCTGCTCCTAATTAAGCATTCTTTGTCTTTGGAACCAGATATGCAGTTAATTATTACAATCTGAACACAGTTAATGGTTATTGGTTTGAATTAAGCGTCGTGCCTATTTAACATAGGCATTTCCTGCTTTGATCGTGCAGCTAGAGGGACATTGTATTACGTGATTTATAGTTTTTTTGTTGGCTTGGTCTCACTTTTGACTTCTTTTTAACTGGTATTTTCTTTTAATAAATTAAGACTACTACGCGTAGGCAGATGCAAATGAAGAATAATGAAGAGAAGACGTGATGTAATTTATATTATTTAATTAAGAAAGTGCTGAAATTAAAATGAATTGGAAGAAAACCTGCACCTATTGGGGTCCTCTAGGACCGTGATTGTGAACCCCTGATCTAGATTACTTGTCAAAGCGAATAAGCGAAGTTCACAGCAGTCAGCCTACATATCGCGTTTACATCTAAAATTTTAATGAAGCCACGTTAATTACAAAACCTGTTACATCTGTAGCGACACTAGCAGGAGAAATGCATACAAATGGAAACATGTTGTGCCGAAAGAATAGCGGCTGCTCTTTTTAAAAAACCACACACTTCTGAATCAAGCAAAGTCGGTTTTTTTTGTCACAATTACATCCACCAAAACGGCGGCAGGACCCACTGTGTCTGCTAGGTACAAGGAATGCTACTCAACCCTGCATAGTTTATATTTTATAGCGAGGCAATATCTTAATAGCGATGGGAAAGCAGTCGTATTAAGTAACGCAGTCTTTAGGGACACGTTCTATGGCAGTTAAATCAGTCGCCTTTGGAACTGAAACTGATGAGTCACGTAGTGTCTCTGGTGTCAAACTGCTGCCACAAGGGGGAGTCCTGTGCACAATTTTGTACGTTTTCAAGACATCGAATTTATTTAAACCAAACACTCGAGGTACGTTGGGTCAGTTGTAGAATCACAATGGAAAATATATAAACGAATGTGTAGCACGGGACTCGGGGAAAAAATCGTCAAGTTGCACTCCCGTTTGCAGGTTAAGATGTACGCCTTGATGTTGTGTGTAGAATGTTTCTTTTTTTTTTTCTTTACTATTTTAAGTGCACCATCACCAGGTAATTAACGGAAGTTCAATAACATCATAATGGCAGATTCTGTTGTATGTTCAAATCTAGTTTTTGTAATGGTAGACTATAGATACTTGGAAACATTTGAAGAACAGTACACGGCTTGTCTTTTGTTTAAATGTAATATATCAACAACACAAGGTCAGTAGGATTGTCAATTTCAGGGCTGTTTTTAGGCATAGGCTAGTTAGGTAGTGTCACGATGTATCCTCTAGTTGGTGCCCTTACCCCTGGTTCTCCCATTTCCCTTGTGTTAATTACCTTGTTATTTCTATCAGTAGCTCCCACTTGTGTCTCATTACCTTGGCCCTCCTATATATAAACGAGTGCTGTAATGGAATTAATATATATATACCTCCCTTCTGTGTTAGTCCTTTGCCAGTTGTTGAGTTCTCTGTAGTTTCTTAACCCTGTATATTGTTAGTTTGTGGATTTCTCAGTACTGTACCTTAAGTCAATGTACCTGTACCCTGTTCATTGTAATAAACCCCTTTGCATATTAGACTCAAACCTTTCCTCTGTTTCCCAAAACGTTACAGGTGGTCAAATTTGTGTAAACTTTTTTACGTGTGTAGGATAATTTATATGCAGTGTGAGATTTAACAATATGAATGTTTACTTAAAAATGCACGAACATGTACACAGAGGTCTGATAATGAGCAGCCACAAGACTTAAGGTTCTACAAAACAGTTTTTTTTTCTCTCTCTCAACTTTATCACTTGCAGACCAGACAGGCGGAAACAAACATAAACTTTGGCTATAAGAATTTTAACATATTACTCAGATTTTACTTCCTAACCCATGTATACATTATTTTCTTAAAATTGAAAGATTTCCTCAGATTCAAATAATGTATATTTTACAGAAGCCATAGTTTTGCACAAAACTGTTCACCATCCAGTTCATTTTGATCATTTCGAGCATGTGTAAGCTGTCCTCGCCTCTGGCGTCCTGGCCTCCAGCGCTAGGGTCTAACTGCTGGATGGTCGCAGTACTGGACAAATCATCTTTATTTACTAGAACGACATAAATAACAGTTGGTAATAGCAGGGGTCGTTTGTCTGAATGTGTCCTTTAGAACATTAAAGTACGACATTAAAATTACCCATTACTATGACTTACATGCTACATGTCTAACTTATTCTGCTATCAAACCGATTGTTATATTGGTAATGCTGCCCTCAATCAGGCAATTCTTCATAGTCACTTGTAGGTCTAACCATTTCACTTCTCTGCTCAGATGATGCTATATTAATAGTTATTTGTTATTTTAACCTATGCAACAGTTTTTTATACCAACCTATAAAGACCAAACAAATTATTGTAAAATTTTTACTTTGGATGCAAATATCCATTTCTGTTTTAGTAAAATTGCATTTTGTGGTCCTCTGGTAATATTTAAAACATAATTCCTCTTCTTGCAGTTTTTAAATTGGTGTTCTCTAAACCACACATGATTTGCTGTGAGTTATTCTGTATGTAGACAATCCTATTGTTGTAATTATTACATGTAAGTAAATACTCCTCTTTTTGGTTGCTCCAGTTAGGGATTTGCCACGGTAGCTCATCCATCTCCATTTCACTCTGTGCTCTGCATCTTCCTCTCTTACTCCAACCACCTGCTTGGCCTCCCTCACCGCATCCACTAACCTCCTCCTTGACCTTCTCCTCTGGCCTGGCAGCTCCATCCCCAACATTCTTCTCCTAATATACCTCAAGTCTCTCCTCTGCACATATCCAAGACCTCTCAGTCTTGCCTCTCTGTTTACACTAAAACAAATGTTGTAAATTACATTTTGTGAAATGATAGGTGATGTTTTTTTTTTTTTTCCAGAAAATACACCCTGCAGGAAGCCTCTGCAGATGCGTCAGTGTCCTGGGGCCAGGAGTGTTGAACCATGCAGTACTGCGAACTCATCAACAAACAACAAGTGCTGTAATGGAATTAAAAGACAGGCTGATGAAATATGCACAGTATTGCATGAAATAAACTAGTTGCTAAGGTAAATAGTTGCATTTGCAGTTTCCCTGTTCTTCCACTTGGTGGTTGCCTGTGCGCATGGTAAGACGTGTGTAGATATATGCTCATTAAGAAAATGTGTTGATACGTCTCATGTTTTGCTTACAAATGATTGCGTTTTATGTTCAATTCACATAAGCATTGTTGATGATTGAGGGCCCTGGTAAATCATGTGGGATTATGATTTCCACATTTCCCTGTTCCTGGGTTTTCATAATAGTCTTTGGATAGAGCAGTGAAGTCTGGTTTGAGATCAGTGCTCCAGTACAGCTTCTGAAGCACATGTCCATGTTGAAGTTAGTGTTTACACACAGGTCATTTTTCTGTCCTTTTTTGCATAAGGATGGAGGCTGCTCTCTCATGGACAGAGGGGACAGTGAAAAGAGGAAAAGTGAGGTAACATTCATTTCACTGAGATTGCCCATCTGGATGCTGCCTGCGGGCACAGGGAATGCGACATTTGGGGGGAAAGGGGGGCTAAAGGGGCCTTGAACAAAAGCCCACATGCTCACTGAAGTGCCAGACAAAGAACAGCATCCATTCCCCCTCCCTGTCTTTGCCAGCTCAAAATACCCCCCCCCTCCCCCATGCTGCTTATGATTGCCCTTCATCTGCAGTCCACTCCAGGTCCTGTGCGTTGGAGCTGACGTCAGCCAAGTGTAGAGAGGTCCTCCTTCCATAGGTGGAATAGCAGGGCTGTCTCTGTCAGCAGCTCCATTCACAGGGTGAAGGGCAGGGCTGTCTCAGATAGCAGCGTCCATAGGTTTAAGGATTGGGGGTGGGGCATTGCAGTTGTCATGAATGAAAAGCCAGTGTACGGGGGCTGGGAAGGAGGTGTGGGCGATCAACTAATGCTTCCGAACCAGTAAGCTCTGTCGTCACGGTCTTCAGCACTCGTTTGCATGTTTATCCACAGATAACCCCCTCCCCCTAGCTGTGATTCACTGCTTTGCATATACGTGTGTGGTGTTATATCATACCCTGTGTGTGTGTGTGTGTTTATGTGCATTGACATTGCTGCAGTGTTATGTCTATTTGGGTGGGTGTGTATCTGCTCATTTTCCTCTGAAAGGTCCACTTTCACCTGCAGGTCTAGGTGAAGAGAAGTACTGATAGCAGAGAGAAGCATTTGAAAGACTGTGTGAGTCGTGATGGGGGTGCTGGGCCCACATAGGGGCTTCGAAGTGAGAGTTTCATCTGTGTGTGTGTGTGTGTGTGTACATATATATATATATATATATTGCCCCCCACGGACTGTAGATGCCACTGAAGTGACACATTACCTTGTCATACATTTTCTCCTGTTCCTCCTCATCTCAACTGAAATGTGCAGCTACTGAGGTCAGCAAACACTTCCAGGAATATCTCTTATTATTAGTCATATTAAAAGATGCACCTGAGCTTTATGGGTGTGAGGACTCATAGACATTGATAGTCCACATATAGACACACATGCACATTTATACAGCTGACAGTGAAACTGCTCTAAGAGCAGTGAATGGTCATTGATGAAAATATGTTTAACATATGCAAACACACAAATACTACATTCGTGCGTCCGCTTATACAGTGACGAATACTCAAAGTTGTTTGACTCCAAATGGTCTGTATGTAAAATATGCAAATGAGTGCATTACATATACAGTACTCGTGCACATCCATTGGCATACACATACACATCCATACGTACACACAGTTACTTGGCAACCAAACGGCTACATAGAGGCAATTGTCACAAAGGAGACTCATCTCCATGGAAACAGCTGTGGCTGAGTCATCCACAGTGCAGGGCGTCTTTGGAGTGGTGAGCTGATTGACGTTTTGAGTCATGTTGGCAGTGTTAGGGCCAATGAATGTGGAGATGCTGTCATGTCAATTAGAGGTGTTATGACACACTGTTTTGGGTGCTGTAAACCAAATCTTACCCAGGAATTACTGATTCTTGAATCACAGCTAAGATGAAATCCAACAGTCTTATCCATCCTACCTCATAACCTTATAAGTTCTGGGATGTTCGGTATCACGTCCAATTCAGTTGCCACATATAGACCAAAACAAAACCACATGCCATTCCCAATTCGCAGAGTTGTAAAGGCACATGTTTTATTACACCCGTTACCTTGTGACCTCACTCATTGTATTTATTATTTGTGTGCACTACAAGGGTTTAGTGAGTTTAACAATGTGACAGTCTAACACTCACAGCTGTGGTCCGTATTTCTGGAAACAAAAGACTGCATCTGCATTTATGTCCCCCTCAGGCATCCCCATTCAATCAGGAAAAGCAAACTGTCTGTCAAACCCCGTTGCCCACCCCCTCCCTCCACCAATATGTAAAGCAACCTTATGGCTTATAAGGATTCCGCGTGACTCAGCGTTTCAGTTTGTGGCATCATAGAACAAAAACAGTCAGCAAGTGTCTAAAAACACATTCACAAAAGCACAAATTCACCTTAAGGTAATATTTGTTCAACTTACAACATCTTAACTGAGTAATAATGAAGGTTTTAGTTGCTACCATTTTTCCTGCACTTATTTTTTAGGGTCTGTTAGGTAAGGTCTTGTTTTATAGTGAATAATTCAAAAAGTACACTTCTCCCTTGGCAAAAGTATTTTTTATTATTTATGCCAACTGAGAGAAGGATCCTAATAGGCATATAGGATTTCTCAATCTGTTGTGTTACACTGCCCAATGAAGATGGAGGAGGCGAAAGAACGGAGCGAGCTGGCTATAAATAGAACCCCCTCCCAGCTCCTGTTTGCTGAACGGTTGTCGCAGGGAGCGCGGTTTCTATACAGCTAACGGAGGTACCTCTAAACAATATCAGCAAGCGTCACAGCTGGAATCTGAAAACACCAGTGCATGTATTCCAGCCATTTGATGTAATAACGACGATATACATTTCTCTCCAAGAAGATCCACGTTTGTTTGTTTACAGTATGAAAAATTAGTTTTTCCAGCATCTTTCACCTTTTGGTTCGGTGAATTCCTGATTATTCAGGCATTAAAGCAGTACTAGTGACACAGGGACATAATGTGCCTCCTACTCCCCCCCCTCCAAAATAAATAAATAAATAAATAAATTCCAAGAGATTTTTAGCTAAATTCCACTGTAATAAATGCGAGGCTAATCGCAATTTTCTGTGTTAACAGTTTAAACCATAAATTATATTTTTAACTTTCAGTTACTCGATTTCCTGTAAAATACAACTTGTATAGCGGCTATGAACATCCCTCTGAAACGTATAGTTTTACGTTGATGATATGTTAAATTTGATAAGGTCTTATATACTGGTTCGTTGAGTATCCCAATGTGTAACGGAAATAGAAAATAGATAGGTGATTATATAATGCTGGGAACCAGCTGTTTTGTACTGCGCAGACTAGGGACAGAGTAGCTAGCGCTTTACGATTGCAATTCAACGCTTACCAGCCCAGAGTCATGCATTATTAATATTAATGTTCGTATCTCTTTAAGTGGGTTCGGTCTGTTTGTGTGCTGGTGAGTGTATGAGAAGAGGAGGCGAGCTTTGTGTGATGGACCATTCAATGACACGAAAACGAAGTAGACTTATTTTAGCTACGGCGTGGGGTTTTTTTTCATACAAATAAACGCCAATTTTACTTTTCCTTTGCTTTGTTAAAGATCTACCGTACTGTAACGGCAGCGACAGCCTTTTTAGGACCTTCGTTTCTGCGAGGAATAACGGGCTGGGCTTCTGCGTTTGTTTGTTTGTTTATTTATTTATTTTCTTATTTATTTATTTATAGGCTTTTATACGTTATTGGGAACATGTGCCGGTCAATCGACACAATCATGGATTAACATAAGTGTATATGATTTAAGTAAGGTAAGGAAAACAATGCGACTCGTTGAATCCTCCGTGTTGG